>CM075999.1:2818819-2847084 GCA_038087875.1 Malacoraja senta | reverse complement strand
CCGAAACGTTGCCTATTTCCTTAAGGATTTCGGCCCGAAACGTTGCCTATTTCCTTAAGGATTTCGGCCCGAAACGTTGCCTATTTCCTTAAGGAGTTCGGCCCGAAACGTTGCCTATTTCCTTAAGGATTTCGGCCCGAAACGTTGGCCTATTTCCTTAAGGATTTCGGCCCGAAAAGTTGCCTATTTCCTTAAGGATTTCGGCCCGAAACGTTGCCTATTTCCTTAAGGATTTCGGCCCGAAACGTTGCCTATTTCCTTAAGGATTCGGCCCGAAACGTTGCCTATTTCCTTCGCTCCACAGATGCTGCTGCACCCGCTGAGTTTCTCCAGCACTTTTGTCTACCAAAGTTATCATTCATTGCGGTTTAGTTTGGTTTAGAGACACAGCGTGGAAAGAGGCCCCTTCGGCCCACCGAGTCCGCGCCGACCAGCGATCCCCGCACACACGAGGGACAATTTACAATGACGCCGAAGCCAATTAACCTACAAACCCGTACCTCTTGTGGGAGTGCGGGAGGATACCGAAGATCTCGGAGAAAACCCACACCCGGTCACCAGGCGAACGTGCAAACTCCGTGCAGGCAGCACCCGTGGTCAGGATTGAACCAGGATCTCTGGCTCTGGGAGGCAGCAGCTCTACCCGCTGCGCCACCCTGCCGCCAGAAGCAGTGCCCTATTATCCCAGTTAAACACGGTTAAATTATTTTCAGAAAACGCATTGCTACCCGCAGTCTGAGAAAATAGTTACAGAAATAGCCCACGCGATGGGAAGGTTGAGTGTCCTTTTCCATTTCTTTTTGCTGACAAAAAATAAATAAATTCCTTGAGGAGTAAAACAAGGTTGTATTCCAAAATAATGCAGACAGAGGCTTTTAGTCTCACGTCTCGGACATCTTTAAGTGAATGAATCACAGGGGAAACTGCTGTCCTTTTATTCTGAATCACGCCGTTTTCCACAAATTTGACAATTTGCCCCCACAAAGAGCTCCAGCGCAGAATGACTAGGCTTGGTTCCCAACCGCGTTATTTTCCACGTTATTCTGCAGCAATGTAGCCCTCAAAGAGGCAGTTTCATTCTAAGATCGACACAAAATGCTGGAGTAACTCGTCTGGTCAGGCAGCATCTCTGGAGAGAAGGAATGGGTGATGTTTCGGGGCCTGAAACTCGGTGACTCGACCGGAACGTCACCCATTCCTTCTCTCCATAGATGCTGCCTGTCCCGCTGAGTTACTCCAGCATATTGTGTCGCGGGGTGAAGCTTGTATGGTCGTGAGTAGTCGCCCTTTTTCTGCTCGCCGCTGCATATACATAGAAACATAGAAAATAGGTGCAGGAGGCGGCCATTCGGCCCTTCGAGCCAGCACCGCCATTCATTGTGATCGTGGCTGATCGTCCCTATCAATTACCTGTGCCTGCCTTCTCCCCATATCCCTTGATTCCACTAGCCCTAGAACTCTATCTAACTCTCTCTTAAATCCATCCAGTGACTTGGCCTCCACTGCCCTCTGTGGCAGGGAATTCCATAAATTCACAACTCTCTGGGTGAAAAAGTTTATTCTCACCTCAGTCTTAAATGACCTTCCCTTTATTCTAAGACTGTGGCCCCTGGTTCTGGACTCGCCCAACATTGGCAACATTATTCCATCTAGCTTGTCCAGTCCTTTTATAATTATATATTGTTTCTATAAGAACCCCCCTCATCCTTCTAAACTCCAGTGAATACAAGCCTGGTCTTTTCACATGTTGAAAATTTTCGGCAACCTGGTGCGGCTATGACGGGTGCCGGCAAGTCGCCGAAAAAAAACACATAAGTGGGACAGGCCCTCAGTGACCGATTGGCCACCCTCCAGTTTTTCTGATCTCTCAGAGATAAGAAATGGTCCGGGCCTTACCCGGGTGGTCGGTGGTGGCGTAGGAGAGCAAGAACCCTCTGCCCGTTTGATGGGTGATGCTTCGAACTCCACCGTCACCGCGCCGGACATCAGTTGGATTCTCGCAAACCTTGGTACATTTTTCCACAGTATGGACCTGCCCCCCCCCCCAAAAAAAAGTACAAAATTCAGACACTGTAGGTAAGTATCATACAAATCGGAAGCAAGAAAAAGACGGCACTGTGGCGCAGCGGTAGATTTGCTGCCTCACAGCGCCGGAGACCCGGGTTCGATCCCGACTACGGGTTCTGTCTGTACGGAGTTTGTACGTTCTCCCCGTGACCTGCGTGGGTTTCCTCTGGGTGCTCCGGTTTCCT
Source organism: Malacoraja senta (assembly GCA_038087875.1). NCBI lineage: Eukaryota > Metazoa > Chordata > Chondrichthyes > Rajiformes > Rajidae > Malacoraja > Malacoraja senta. The sequence continues at coordinate 2,844,832 of CM075999.1, read as the reverse complement.
CCCACACTCCAAAGACGTACAGGTTTTGTAGGTTAATTGGCTTGGTGTAAATGTAAAATAAATTGTCCCTAGTATGTGTGGGGATAGTGCTAGTGTACGGGGATCGCTGGACGGTGCAGTCTCGGTGGGCCGAATGGCCTGTTTCCGCGCTATATCTCTAAACTAAACTAAACTGCGGTAAATTGTCCCCAGTGGATAAGGAATGGATCTTAAATGTGGGATAACATAGAACTAGTGATCGCTGGTCGGCGTGGACCCGGCGGGCTGAAGGGCCTGTTTCCCTGCTGTATCTCCGAGACTGAACCAAGAAACAATTATTCCATTTAGTTTAATTTAGGGATACAGCATGGAAACAGGCCCTTCAGACCATCGAGTCAGCGTTGTCCAAAGATCACCCTTGAACTAGTTGTTTAAGAAAGAACTGCAGATGCTTGAAAAATTGAGGTAGACAAAAATGCTGGAGAAACTCAAGCCGGGTGAGGCAGCATCTATGGAGCGAAGGAATAGGTCCCGAAGCTAACCTTAAAACTACTGGACCATGGTTTTCAGACTGTAGACAAAAATGCCGGGAAACTCAGCAGGTGAGGCAGCATCTATGGAGCGAAGGAATAGGTGACGTTTCCTATTCCTTCGCTCCATAGATGCTGCCTCACCCGCTGAGTTTCTCCCAGCATTTTTGTCTACCCTTAAACTAGTCCTATGTTATCCCAGTTTCACACACTAACATTAGGGGCGATTTACAGAAGGCAATTTACCCAATTGTAGGACGGAGATGAGGAGAAATGTATTTCGTCAGAGGGCGGTGAATCTGTGGAATTCTTTGTGGAGGCCAAGTCAATGGGTATTTTTAAGGCAGAGATAGTTCCTTGATTGGTGCAGGTGTCAGAGGTTATGGGAAGAAGGCAGGAGAATGGGGCTAGGAGGGAGAGATAGATCAGCCACGATTGAATGGCAGAGTAGACTTGATGGGCCGAATGGTCTAATTCTACTCCTATCACTTATGATCTTATGAATCCACAAACCTGCAGGTCTTTGGAGTGTGGGAGGAAACCGGAGAAAACCCACGTGGTCACAGGGAGAAGGTACAAACTCCGTACAGACAGCACCGGTAGTCAGGATCGAACCCCGGGTCTTTGGCGCTGTGAGGCAGCAACTCTAACCCGCTGCGTCACCGAGCCACATGGTCGCTGGTGTATGGGGGAGCGTGCAGTGAATTAATTGACTGTCTTATTTCCCATGTAACGAACATGACGATCACTTTTATTAGTTCCGAACAACTTCTGGGGCTCTGCGTTTGTGAGATCTGTCCTCCTTGTCTTTATTTACACAGAGCACAGTAACCGACGCTATTCATTTCACCAGCAACATTCAATTAACTTCAGCTTGCAGCTCGTTCAGCTCCAAGCCAACAGCTTGGAAAGGTCACACAAATTAAATCTGCCCACACAACAGCTGTTAAAGTTGCGCTGTATCATTCGTTTTTACGTGCAAATTTCTCATGCGACCAACACTCTTCAGCATGTCGGGATCTCACCGAGCCGCTACCTCACAGCTTCAGTGACCCAGGTAATGGAGGCTCCCGACCTGAAACGTCACCTATCCACGTTCTCCGGAGATGATGCCTGGCGCTCCGATAGACTCAAAAAGCTGGAGTAACTCAGCGGGACAGGCAGCGTCTCTTCAGTCTGAAGAAGGGTCTCGACCCGAAACGTCACCCATTCCTTCTCTCCAGAGATGCTGCCTGTCCCGCTGAGTTACTCCAGCATTTTGTGTCCATCTTCGGTTCAAACCAGCATCTGCAGTTCCTTCCTACACATTTCGCCTGACCCACTGAGTTACTCCAGCATTTTGTGTCTTTCTTTTCCCCCACCTAAAAAAAAAATTGTTTCTCAGATTAGTTTAGAGATACAGCATGGAAACAGGTCCTTCGGCCCACCGAGTCCCATGCTGACCATCGATCGCCTGTTCACACTGTTCTGTGACATCCACTTTCTCATCCAACCCCAACACGGCAGGGCAGTTTAGAGAGGGGTGATTAACTTGCAAATCTGCATGTCTTTGGGATGTTGGGGGGGGGGGGGGGGGGAACCCACGTGGTCAAAGGAAGAACGTGTAAACTCCACACAGACAGCACCCGAGGTCAGGATTGGACCAGCGTCTCTGGTACTGTGCCGATTTCAAGCCAGAATACTCGGTAGAAACACAAAGTGCTGGAGTAACTCAGCGGGTCAGGCAGCATCTGTGGAGAACATGGATAGGTGACGTTTTGGGTCAGGACCCTTCTTCAGACTAATGCTGCCTGACCCACTGAGTAACTTCAGCACTGTGTTCGGCCCGACATCAGCATGAAGAAGGGTCTCGACCCGAAACGTCACCCATTACTTCTCTCCAGAGATGTTGCCTGTCCTGCTGAGTTAATCCAGCATCTTGTGTCTACCTTCGATTTAAACCAGCATCTGCAGTTCCTTGTGTCCACCAAGTACTCCAACTTGCCTCAAGAGTGTTTTATTGTCATGTATACTGCAGTAGACCAATAAATTTTGCTTGCTTGCAGTTTTACAGACCCAATAACACCATAACTCACAGATTGAAAATGACAAAAATATAATAAATTAATAGCCATAATCCTAGGTAGCCATAATAGGGCACCTGCTCCCTTTTTAAAATAGTACCATGGGAACTCTGGAGTAATTAATTACAATTGTTTAGTTTAGTTTAGAGATACAGCGTGAAAACAGGCCCTTCGGCCCAACTAGTCCACACCGACCAGCGATCCCACACACTAACACTATCCCACACACACACACACTAGAGGACAATTTACATTTACACCAAACCAATTAACCTACAAACCTGCACGTCTTTGGAGTGCGGGAGGAAACCGAGGATCTCGGAGAAAACCCACGCAGGTCACGGGGAGAACGTGCAAACTCCGTACAGACAGCACCCCGTAGTCAGGATTGAACCCGGGTCTCCCGTGCTGTACGACAGCAACTTTTCTCCGGCGCTGTACGGCAGAAAATGCTTTAATTTTCCACAGTCACAGAATTATCTAACCATTTTAAAATGGCTGTTAATTACATTTTTCATGAATGAACGTGTCTTATAATTATTATAGACACAGCAATTAAGCTTCCAGTTTCCTGCCTTCTTTTTGAGATTTGCATCGGCTTCTACACAAAATCATTTGGAGAAATGTTATCTGAATTATGAATAAAAAGTTACAAAATGATGCAGAATCAATCTGTGCCAAACATGAAGCCAAGATAAACTAATTTCCACGTTGCATCACCAAACTAAAACTTTCCAGGTTCTGTCCCACCTCACGTCCCTTTTCCAGCTTTACTCCCCCCCCCCCCCCCCCCATGTAAATTGTACCCAGTGCGAGTGGGATAGTGGTCGGCTTGGACTCGATGGGCCGAAGGGCCTGTTTCCACGCTGTATCTCTAAACTAAACTAAACTCGGCGAGTCAGGCAGCATCTGTAGAGGGAATGGACAGATGATGTTTCGGGTCAGGTCCTTTCTTCAGCCTGTCCATCATTGCCAATCCCGCTGGGTTACTCCAGCACTGTGTGTTATAGAGTGATACAGCGTGGACATAGACCCTTCGGCCCAACTTGCCCACACCGGCCAGCATGTCCCACCTACACTTGTCCCAGCTGCCTGCGTTTGGTCCATATCCCTCCAAATCTCTCCAATCCATGTCACTGTCTAAGTGTTTCTTAAATGTTGGGATAGTCCCAGCCTCAACCACCTCCTATGGCAGCTCGTTCCATACACCCACCACCCTTTGTCTTTTATTCAAGATTCCAACAGCTGCAGTTTCTTGTGTCTCTGTCATTTTTTATTGGTTTATTGAGGGATATGGGGCCAAACCGGGGGAACATCCATGGGGCTAACGGAATCAAGGTGATATGGGGAGAAAGCAGGAACGGGGTACTGATTTCGGATGATCAGCCATGATCACATTGAATGGTGGTGCTGGCTCGAAGGGGCGAATGGCCTATTTCCTGCACCTATTTTCTATGTTTCAAACGCGGGCAGGTGGGACTAGTGTAGCTGGGACATGTTGGCCAGAGTGGGCAAGTCGGGCCGAAGGGCCTTCCCCCCCCCACACGGTATCACTCTATTTCTCTCCTACTTCAACCCCTAATCTATCCTCACCTCCCTCGTTTCCTGTGCCTCAAGTGTTCGTCATTATCAGTCATAAATATTCTCTAACTCCGAGCATCAGTGACTCTCTGGGGAAAAGAATTCCAAAGATTCTTGGGAGTAAATTGGCAAAGAAGTTTGTCCTCTCCTCAGTTTTAAATGATCAATCCCATGTCTTATAATACATTTTTTGTTCCTGTATACTTATTTCTGAGATCAGCCAAAAGTGACTTTAGACCTTAGAGATGCAGTGCAGAAACAGGCCCTTCGGTCCACCAAGTCCATGCCGACCAGCAATCCCTGTACACTAACACAATCTGCACACTAGGTACAATTTTTACCCAATCCAATCAAGCTGCAAAACACCAGGCCTTTGGAGTGTGGGAGGAAATCGGAGCACCCGGAGAAAACCCGCGCGGCCACAGGGAGAACATGCAAACTCCGTACAGACAGCACCCGTAATCGGGATCGAACCCGGGTCTCTGGCGCTGTGAGGCAGCAACTTTACCGCTGCCCAGTCATGCCATCCCGTAGGTACTCCAGCACTTTCTGTGTTTTGTTGGTTTCAGATGCCTTCAAACTTCAATGTCTACAGTAGGGCCCCAACCCAAAACATTGCCTATCCATGTCCTCCAGAGATGCTGCCTGACCCACTGAGTTACTCCAGCACTTTGTATTTCACACAATAAAGTGTTTTGCTGTAGTAATCATCCTTCAAAAATAATATATTTGCAAACTTAAATGCTCCTTTAAAAGAATGTTACCGTAGTCAACAGACAATAGGTGCAGGAGTAGGCCATTTGGCCCTTCGAGCCAGCACCGCCATTCAACGTGATCATGGCTGATCATCCCCAATCAGTACCCCGTTCCTGCCTTCTCCCCATATCCCCTGACTCCGCTATTTTTAAGAGCTCTATCTAGCTTTCTCTTGAAAGTCTATGAAACAGTGGATTTCTAAACAGGTTTAGGAAACCTGCTGCTTTAGATGGAGACACAAGGAACCGCAGATGCTGAATCTTAGACAGAACACAAAGTACTGGAGGAACTCCGCAGGACAGGCAGCAATAAACAGGCTGGAGAAAGGACCAAACCTGAAACATCGACTGTCCATTCCCTCCACAGACACTGCCCGACCCACTGAGTTCCTCCAGTCTGAAGAAGGGTTTCGGCCCGAAACGTTGCCGATTTCCTTCGCTCCATAGATGCTGCTGCACCCGCTGAGTTTCTCCAGCATTTTTGTGTACCTTCGATTTTCCAGCATCTGCAGTTCCTTCTTTAACTCCTCCAGCACTTTGTTACTGGTTTAGATATCCTCATAAGTGATAGGAGCAGAATTAGGCCATTCGGCCCATCAAGTCTAGTCTGCCATTCAATCATGGCTGATCTATCTCAACCTCCTAAACCCCATTCTTCTGCTTTCTCCCAGTAACCCCCCCCGACACCATGGAACCTCAGTCTCTGAAGAAGAGTCCTGACTCAAAACATCGTCTGTCCATACGTCCGCCACAGACGCTGCCTGACTCGCCGAGTACCTCCCGCACTTTGTGTGTCGTGTTACTATATGAGATGTTTGGTTGTTTTCTGGACGACGGCTGATTGTGCAATTGATGTCCGTACACTAAAACAAAAAGTTGTTGCCCAATGTGCGTGTCGCAATGTATTTCAGACAGGGCCAACCGTTGATGTTGCCGTCTCATCATCTGGACCCAGTACTCAGACTAAACACGAGCGTAACTCTGGCATCTGGTACTGACCTCTACATTAGTTTAGTTTATTGTCAAGTGTACCGAGGTACAATGAAAAGCTCTTTTGTTGCATACCACCCAGTCAGCGGGAAGACTGCACGTGATTTCAATCAAACCACGCACAGTGTACAGCTACAAGATGGAGGGAATAATATTTGGTGCAAGTTAAAGTCCAGTCAAGTCTGATTAAAGATAGTCCGAGGGTCTCTAATGAGGTGGATGGGTGGTCAGGACCAAGATCAGCCATAGAAACATAGAAAATAGATGCAGGAGGAGGCCATTCGGCCCTTCGAGCCAGCACCACCATTCATTGTGATCGTCCCCTATCAATAACCCGTGCCTGCCTTCTCCCCATGTCCCTTGACTCCACTAGCCCCCTAGAGCTCTATCTAACTCTCTCTTAAATCCATCCAGTGACTTGGCCTCCACTGCCCTCTGTGGCAGGGAATTCCATAAATTCACAACTCTCTGGGTGAAAACGTTTTTCTCACCTCAATCTTAAATGACCTCCCCTTTATTCTAAGACTGTGGCCCCTGGTTCTGGACTCGCTCAACATTGGGAACATTTTTCCTGCATCTAGCTTGTCCAGTCCTTTTATAATTTTATATGTTTCTATAAGATATCCCCTCATCCTTCTAAACTCCAGTGAATACAAGCCATGATTGAATGGCGGAGTAGACTTGATGGGCCGAATGGCTTAATCCTGCTCCTATCACTTATGACCATTCTCATTGAACTGGTGGAGTCCAGGTGTAAAAATACTCAGCATATTAATGATCACAAATAATTATTCTGGTTCAGCTCAAACGTTTACTTTAGACGGCGACGGTTTGAACATCCTCGGCCATTGGTGCAAACCTAACGTTCATTGTTCCTGACCCGCGGACACACTATGGCGGTGTGGAGTCACATATGGCGAGGAGCGGGCCCGGGACACTCCCGGAAACAAGGCCTGACTACCCCACTGCAGTATGTTTAGAAAGGTTCAGAGGAAAATGAGCCAAACGTGGGCAGGTGGGGCTAGTGTAGATGGGGCATCTTTGTTAGCATGGGCAAGTTGGGCCGAAGGGCCTGTTTCCACACTGTATGACTACGATGTTGAAAGTTGCAGAAAAGGGTGGGGGGGAGGGGTGAAGGGAACGAGTGTGTGTGTGTGTGCGTGTGGAGACGGAACGACACAGATGTTGGTGGTGAAAGGATGGCAATGGCGTGAATGGTCTGAAGAAGGGTCTTGACAAGAAAACATCATCCATTCCTTCGCTCCAGTGATGCTGCCTGTCCCGCTGAGTTACTCCAGCATTCTGTGTCTATCTTTGGTGTCAACCAGACAAATGAAAAAAGCTGTTTTCCACTAGTAGTTTGTTTTGTTTGTTGATTTTAGCTCTGCATTCAACACCATTGTGCCAGAGCTACTACACTCCAAACTTTCCGAGTTGACTGTGCCTGAACCCCTCGGTCGGTGGATCACCAGCTTCCTGACAGACAGGAAGCAGCATGTGAGGCTGGGAAAGTACATCTCAGACCCGCAAACCCTCAGCATAGGAGGACCGCAAGGCTGCGTACTCTCTCCTCACCTCTACTCTCTCTACACCAACGACTGCACCTCCACAGACACCTCTGTCAAGCTTCTCAAGTTTGTGGACGACACAACCCTGATTGGACTGATCCAGGATGGGGAGGAATCTGCCTACAGACAGGAAGTGACAGCTGGCGTCCTGGTAACATCGCAACTACCTGGAGCTCAATGCTCTTAAGACAGTGGAATTGATTGTAGACTTTAGGAGAGCTCCCCCTCCCCTCACCCCCCTCACTATCAACAACACCACAGTCACATCTGTGGAGTCTTTTAAGTTCCTGGGAACCATCATCTCAAAGGACCTTAAGTGGGGGGGGGCTACCATTGACTCCACAGTCAAAAAGGCACAACAGAGGATGTACTTCCTACGGCAGCTGAGGAAGCACAATCTGCCACAGGCAATGATGGTCCAATTCTACACGGCCATCGTAGAGTCTGTTCTCACCTTCTCCATCATGGTCTGGTTTGGCTCAGCTACCAAGCACGACACCTGGAGGCTGCAGCGAATCGTCCGATCAGCAGAGAAGGTTATTGGCTGCAACCTTCCCTCCATTGATGAACTGTACACTGCAAGGGCCAGGAAGCGAGCGGGCAAGATCATCTCTGACCCCTCTCACCCTGGCCACAAACTCTTTGAATCACTTCCCTCTGGAAGGCGACTCCGGACTGTCAAAGCCGCCACAGCCAGACATAAAAACAGCTTTTTTCCACGACTAGTAGCTCTACTCAATAACCAAAAATCTGTAGCCTCCTTTTGCTCTGGTATTTTATTTAATCCACATGTTTAATCAATAATGTTTTATTATTAATGTTTAATATATCACTCTTAACTGTCACTGTATGTCAAGTTGTCACTTGCGGGCGGAGCACCAAGGCAAATTCCTTGTATGTGAATACTTGGCCAATAAACTTATTCATTCATTGATTCATCTGCAGTTCCTTCCTACACATTTTTGACTAGGATTACTGGATAGCTGAATCATAGAACAAAAATCTTTTGGCAACCTAGGTAGCCTAAATAAAGGCCGTTACTAAAAATATTTATTTTGATTCACTAAACACCAGAGCTTCACTGACACAGATGGCTTGTAGCCATCTTGTACTGGGAATGCTCAACATGGAGATAAATCAAATTGCTTCTAATTGAATTTTAATCTACAGAAATAGATTGTTGCAACTGTGAAACGTCACAACTGGAGAGCGGTCCTGACTTCCCATCTACCTCATTGGAGAAAATTAAACTATCCTTAATCGGACTTTACCTTGCACTAAACGTTATTCCCTTTATCATACATCTGTACACTGTGGACGGCTCGATTGTAATCATGTATTGTCTTTCCGCTGACTGGTTAGCACGCAACAAAAAGCTTTTCACTGTACCTCGATAGAGATTAGAGAGATTAGAGAGATTCCTTTATTTGTCATTCAGACCTTTCGGTCTGAACGAAATTTCGTTGCCTGCAGTCATACATATAATAATAAATAACAAAACACACAATAAACACAAATTAACACCCACCACAGTGAGTTCACCAGGCACCTCCTCACTGTGATGGAGGCAAAAGTCTTAAAGTCTCTGTCTTAAAGTCTCTGCCAATACTAAAAAGTAAACCAATGAGGTAGCTGCCTTGTAAATATTCTGGCTCATTTGCTTTTTCGGAGCACCTGCCATGCACTTTATATTCTGATAAGAATTGCAGAAGTGTTACGGCGCAGAAGACCATCTAATTGTGCTAGCACAGGCAGTTTCCCCTTGAAGCCATTGAGGCTGAGAGAATAGTGCCTGTATCACTGTATCAATGGACATGATTCCTGAAAGAGTCACTTCACACTCATATATCCAATTTCTCAAACATAATTTATTCTTTATAATACCCGTTTAAATATACAAATCCGATCGTCGGAAATAATTAGGCGAGCTTGGGAAGATAAATTGGGCCTAACAATTTTAAAAGTTAGATGGGAGGAAAGCCTTCTATATATACATAACTGTTCTCTTAACGTTAGGCATTCGTTAATACAATTTAAAATACTGCATAGACTTTATTATTCAAAGCCCAAACTGAATAAGATCTTCCCAAATGTTTCCCCTATTTGTGATAAATGTCTGCTTCAGGAAGCAAGTATAATCCATTCTTTTGCCTCCTTTATAAAGTCACATAATTTCTGGAGGGGAATTTTTGAAATTTTTTCTAATATACTTTAAATAAAATTCAGCGGGACAGGCAGCATCTCTGGAGAGAAGGAATGGGTGACGTTTCAGGTCGAGACCAGTCTTCAGACCCTGTGGGTTTTATCCGAGATCTTCGGTTTCCTCCCACACTCCAAAGACATACAGGTTTTTTAGGTTAATTGGTTTGGGTTTGTATACTCGGTATAAGTGTAAATTGTCCCTAGTGTGTGTAGGATAGTGTTAGTGTGCGGGGATCGCTGGTTGGTGCGGTCCCGGTTGGCCGAAGGGTCCATTTCCGCGCTGTATCTCTAAACTAAACTAAATAAGCGTCGGTACTTTCTCGGCCAATGGCCAAGGAACGTCTGTCTTGTTCGGAGCTGGGAGATGGAGGAAGGGACAGGCCACGATTATCAGTCGAGGCCGCGGAAAGCGCCTCAGTCACAGAGGACTGGCTTCTGTTTGTGACACTTTGCAGTTCGGTGTTGAATAATGGCAGTGGGAGAATTTCAGGAATGGGAAGTATTTACACAAAACTATTCCCTGGGAGATTAAACGGACGGCAAAGTTCACAGCGTAATGAGGTTTGACAACGTCTTCTTTTTATAAACATTACTCATTCCATGATTTGTTGTGTTCTGTGTATAACATCATTACAATAGCAATTTGCTACCTGGCAGTGGGAGAGAGTTCTTACGGTTCACACTATGGTTCAGCTACAAACTTTACAACAAAATGTCTTCAAAACACGTTTCAAAGAATTTATCAATTAGTTTACTTTAGAGATACAGCGCAGAAACAGGCCCTTCGGTCCACTGCGTCCACACCGACCTGCGATCCCCGCACATTAGCACTGTCCACACACTGGGGACAATTCTACATCCACAGCATATTACAGAACACAACGAAGGGCGGCACGGTGGCACAGCGGTAGACAATAGACAATAGGTGCAGGAGTAGGCCATTCGGCCCTTCGAGCCAGCACCGCCATTCAATGTGATCATGGCTGATCATCCCCAATCAGTACCCCGTTCCTGCCTTCTCCCCATATCCCCTGACCGCTATCTTTAAGAGCCCTATCTAGCTCTCTTGAAAGCATCCAGAGAACCTGCCTCCACTGCCCTCTGAGGCAGAGAATTCCACAGACTCACCACTCTCTGTGAGAAAAAGTTTCCTCTTCTCTGTTCTAAATGGCTTACTCCTTATTCTTAAACTGTGGCCCCTGGTTCTGGTCTCTCCCAACATCGGGAACATGTTTCCTGCCTCTAGCGTGTCCAAGCCCTTAACAATCTTATATGTTTCAATGAGATACCCTCTCATCCTTCTAAACTCCAGAGTGTACTAGCCCAGCCGCTCCATTCTCTCAGCATATGACAGTCCCGCCATCCCGGGAATTAACCCGGTAAACCTACGCTGCACTCCCTCAATAGCAAGAATAGGCAGGTGGAGTTGCTGCCCCACAGCGCCAGAGACCCAGGTTCGATCCTGGCTACGGGTGGTTTTCTGTTCGTTCTCCCCATGACCGCGTGGGTTTTCTTCGAGATCTTCGGTTTCCTCCCACACTCCAAAGACATGCAGATTTGTCGGTTAATTGGCTTGGCGTAATTGTAAAACCATTGTGTGTGTGTGTGTGTGTGTGTGTGTGTGTGTGTGTGTGTGTGTGTGGGATAGCTGGTCGGCACGGACTCGATGGGCCGAAGGGCCTGTTTCCACGCTGAGTCACTAAATTAAACGAGCCACCATCTTGACCCCAAATTGTCGACTCCTTACCGTAGCTGCCATTGGCGGGTGAAGCAGTGACGTGCACAGAATTGGAGGAACAATTCTCAGAGTACTCGATGTCCAAGTCAGCAAACATCAACATGACTGCCTTCCCCTCTGCCACACGGAGCTGCCACTTGCACCAGGTGTGGTTGGGGTAGGTGCCAGGGTAGTTCATGCTCGCCAAGGTGCCGCTCTCAGGGCCGGTAACCGTATGCCCACATCCATCACCTGGAACAGGATGAACAAAGGAATATAAATCTCCAGGAAATCATGGAGGAATTTCTTGAACTGCAGATGCATCAGTATTTTTGCACGAGGAGACCAATACCACACACACACGACTCCAGGTGTGTTCAAATCAATGCCTTGTTTAACTAGATTTCTGCATTCAGTCCCCGTATCAATAGACAATAGCATTCTGCTGGCTCAGCCAATTATTTGCATGTGCCCGCACTCAGACACAAGATCTCTCCGCAGCACGGAGGTGACCCAGCTGTACGGCACAGAAACCGGCCATTCGGCCCATCTTGTCCATGCCGACCGGAGCACCCGGAGAAAACACCACACAGTCACAGGGAGAACGTGCAAACTCCGTACAGACAGCACCTGTCGTCAGAATCGAACCGTGGTCTCTGGCGCCGAGGCAGAAACTCCACCGCCATGCCACCGTCTTCTAAAAGGTTTAGGTGAACGTGGGCAAAATGTAGGCAGGTGGGACTAGTGTAGATGGGGAGTCTTGGAAGACGTGGACAAGTTGGGCCGAAGGGCCTATTCATAAGGTTATGTGATAGTTGTATTAGGCTATTCAGCCCATCAAGTCTACTCCGCCATACAATCATGGCTGATCCATCTCTCCCTCCTAAACCCGAAACATCACCCAGATTCCTTCTCTTCCGAGATGCTGCCTGTCCCACTGAGTTGCACCATAATTGGAGCAAGTTGTTTGCAGTGTACTCCAATCCTCTTGCAATCAAGAACAATGTTCCATTTGCTGTTCCATTAACTTTCCGTGATTCATAGGTCATAGGAGCAGAATTAGGCCATTCGGCCCATTGAGTCCACTCCACCATTCAATCATGGCTGATCTATCTCTCCCTCCTAACCCTTCTCCCCATAACCGTGAGCCCCAGTCGCCTCTACGCTGCAGTTGGACTGCTGGACCGCGGGAGAAGAACAAAGGGAAGAGATAAGACTTTTGCATTCCATCACAGTGAGGAGGTGTTGGAGATTCACTGTGATGGATGTTTGTGTAAATTGTATTAAGTGTGGGTCTTGTTTTTTTTTGTATTGTTAAGACTGTAGAAATGCAATTTCGTTCAAACCAAGCTGTTTGAGTGACAATAAAAGGCATTCTATTCTATTCTATTCTAACCTCCGACACCTGCACTAATCAAGAATCTATCTATCTCCGCCTTAAATATATCCACTGACTTGGCCTCCAGGACCTCCTGTGGCAAAGAATCCCACAGGTCTGAAGAAGGGTCTCGACCCGAAACGTTGCCCATTTCCTTCGCTCCATAGATGCTGCCTGTCCTGCTGAGTTTCTCCAGCACTTTTGTCTACCGCTGTTTCCGTGAAGTATGACCACGCAGACATTGGATGGCAAAGCAGGCACAGGGTAGACAAAAATGCTGGAGAAACTCAGCGGGTGCAGCAGCATCTATGGAGCGAAGGAAATAAGTAACGTTTCAGGCCGAAGTGACCAACTTCAGGGACCAAGTGACCAACTTCAGCTTCCGTCCCCTTCCCCCTCACCCCCCTCCTTACACTTGCACTATGGCTCCATTCATATAAGCCCATGATCTTGTACACTTTTGTGAAAGTCTTATCCTGCCACCTTTACAGATTTGTTGAGTGTATAATGCAGAGTTATCTGCTTGCTGATAAACTGTAAATAGCTCAGTGTTTGCATGGATTAATAATTCGGTACATTTCCCAATTTAACAAGGGGCGCAGTGTTCGCTTCTGTTTAGCCAGCCAGCGTCACACCACGCATTATTCTCCCAACAAGAGCCCACTGACTAAATGTAAATGAATGAGTTGTTTAATGCTCGGAGATCTTAACCAAATAACCTCCTCCCCTCCCTTGGCCTTTCCCCCACCCCCCTGTCTTAACAGGAATCGAAACTTCCCGCATTATTCGCTGCCATGGGCGAACCGAATTGAATTTGAACCCATTTAATGTCATTCTGGTCCGATGTTGCTCGTGATGGAGTCAATGTGCCCCTTGTGTACGCGGACATCAAGGGGAAACGACAGCACGCACGCTAAACGCCGTCTTCTAGCCAGTAAACCATGCAGCTATCAGAGATTCTCAGGCTGAATTCTTCCCCCCTTATAGTCAGGTCGTAGAGTGATACAGCGTGGAAACCGGCCCTTCGGCCCCACCTTGCCCACACTGGCAAAACATGTCCCATCCACACTAGTCCCACCTGCCTGCGTTTGGTCCACATCCCTCCAAACCCGTCCTATCCATGTACCTGTCTAACTGCCTCTTAAACATTGGGATGGTCAGTTGGCTTGGGATAAGTGGCTTTTATCCTTTTTCCCGGAGTTTCTGGATGTAGTCAATGGTAGGGAGTGTCTGGTCTGTGTGATGGATTGGGCCACATCCACAACTCTGCTCCGAGACCCTTCTTGATCGGTCTTCACTGGCTTTACCTTGCACTGAACATTATTCCCTTATGCATCTGAACACTGTAAACGTCTTGATTATAATCATGTATTGTCGTTCTACTGGCTGGTTAGCACGCAACAAAAGCTTTTCACTGTACCTCGGTACACGTGACAATAAACTAAACTGAAACTTAACTGGAGTAAATCCTTTCAGCACTTTGTATCCTTTTGTGTAAACCAGCATTTGCAGTTTTCATTTCTACAACCAAAAGCACTTGATTGTGCGGCACGGTGGCGCAGCGGTAGAGTTGCTGCCTCGCAGCGCCAGAGACCCGGGTTCCTGACTACAGGTGCTGTCTGTATGGAGTTTGTACGTTCTCCCCGTGACCGCGTGGGTTTTCTCTGAGATCTTCGGTTTCCTCCCCCACTCCAGAAGACGTACAGGTTTGTAGGTTGATTGGTTTGGTTAAAGTATAAATTGTCCCTCGTGTGTGTAGGATAGTGTTAATGTGCGGGGATCGTTGGTCGGCATGGACTCGGTGGGCCGAAGGGCCCGTTTCCACGCTGTATCTAAACTAAATTGACTGTAAAGGGCCTGTCCCACGAGCATGCGACTGCATGCGGCAAGCGCGACCAAACCAGAAGCGGGGGGCCGCGAGGAGGTCGAGTGATCCCCGTACAGGGCCGGTCCCACCAGCATGCGGCCAGCGCGACCAAACCGGAAGCGGGGGCCGCGCGGCGGTCGAGTGATTGACGTGAAGTTCGAGCGAAGTCCGCGGGAAGTTAGCGCATGACATACTGCGTCAAGACGCTGCGTACGGCGTCGAGACGCTGCGCACGCCCGTCGAGGCGGTGCGTACGGCCTCAATGCGGCTGCGGGCTGGCAGGCCATTGTCGCGCGGAATTTTTGAACACTGTCAGTTTTCCGGAGCCCCGCGCGATGTCGGGACCAGCTCCGCACAACTCCATACGGCTCCGGCGATCGAAGTGGGACCGGCCCCGCGAGGCCGTACGGCTGAAGCGACCACATTAGGTCGAGCTAGCCGCATGGAGTCGCATGCTCGTGGGACAGGGCCTTAACACACGAGGTTGCGAGAGGCACACTCTCACTTCTGTCCCTTGACATCTTCACTTCAGTGAATGAAATTATTAATGTTTTCAATTGAAAATCTCAATGGCACAAAGCAACTTCGAAGCTGCCCAGACAATATTCAAGTGAATGCTGTAAACAATAACTGTGGATAATCTTGCCAAATTGCTGATTTACAATACAATAAATGCAATTAACAGATTTTCTACTTACATTCTTATAGCAATTACATTGGTGTTGCTAATCAAATCTAAAACATAGGTTTAAGGTGAAGGGGAAAAGATTTAATAGGAATCTGAGGGATAACTTTTTCACACAAAGGGTGGTGGGTGTATGGAACGAGCTGCCAGAGGAGGTAGTTGAGGCTGGGACTATCCCAACATTTAAGAAACAGTTTGACAGGTACATAGATAGGACAGGTTTGGAGGGATATGGGCCAAACTC
Source organism: Malacoraja senta (assembly GCA_038087875.1). Taxonomy (NCBI): domain Eukaryota; kingdom Metazoa; phylum Chordata; class Chondrichthyes; order Rajiformes; family Rajidae; genus Malacoraja; species Malacoraja senta. Next base: position 2,829,273 of record CM075999.1, on the reverse strand, counting down.
AGACAGGTGTGACCAGTGTAGCCTGGGACATGTTGGCCAGTGTGGGCAAGTTGGGCCGAAGGGCCTGTTTCCACACTGCATCACTCTTTATCCCAAAACAAATATCGGGGTTACAAGCATTCTTTCAAATGTCTTTTATTTTGCAGTGCCTTAAAGGTAATTGGATCTCTGACATAATAATTATACACAGGGGCAGATCAACCTCACAGTGCCAGAGACCCCGGTTCGACCCTGGCTACAGGTGCTGTCTGTACAGAGTTTGTACGTTCTCCCTTTGACCCCGTGGGTTTTCTCCAGGTGCTCCGGTTTCCTCCCACAATCAAAAGAACGTGCGGGTTTGTAGGTTAATTGGTTTGGAGGTTACGGAGAAGATTACGGAGAAGATTACGGAGAGTCGGTTTGTCAAGGAGGACTCTCTCTAACTTCTACAGGTGCACAGTAGAGAGCATGCTGACCGGTTGCATCGTGGCTTGGTTCGGCAACTTGAGTGCCCTGGAGAGGAAAAGACTACAAAAAGTAGTAAACACTGCCCAGTCCATCATCGGCTCTGACCTCCCTTCCATCGAGGGGATCTACCACAGTCGCTGCCTCAAAAAGGCTGGCAGCATCATCAAGGACCCACACCATCCTGGCCACACACTCATCTCCCTACTACCTTCAGGTAGAAGGTACAGGAGACTGAAGACTGCAACGACCAGGTTCAGGAACAGCTACTTCCCCACAGCCATCAGGCTATTAAACCTGGCTCGGACATAACACTGAACTTTACTAGCCAATACTGTTATTTGCACTTTATCAGTATATTGACCATTGTGTATATATTTATAGAATGCCTTGTAGTAAATGCCTACTATGTTCTGTTGTGCTCAAGCAAAGCAAGAATTTCATTGTCCTACCAGGGACACATGACAATAAACTCACTTGACTTGACTTGAGGTTGCCACAGAGGCCAAGTCCATGGACATATTTACGGCAGAGCTGACAGATTCTTGATAATAATAATAATAATAATAATATATTTTATTGTCATTGTACAGAGGTACAACGAGATTTGGTATGCAGCTTCCATCCGATGTCATAACTTAATCAACTACAAATTTAGATACCCAGAGTGAACTTGATGGGCTGAATGGCCTAATTCTGCACCGAGAACGTATTAACTTAATCGGGCCTCTGTCGATTGCCCCTAGTGTGTAGGGAGTGGATGAGGAAGTAGGATAACGTAGAACTCGTGTGAACGGGTGATCGATGGTCAGCGTGGACTCGAGGGGCCGAGTGGCCCATTTCCATGCTGTATCTCTGAACTTATCTAACAAACTCTCACAAATCGCCGCTCGTTGATGACCAGATGATCGATTTGAGAAATCTAGTTTGAGGTATAAATACTGGTCAAAAAAAGTGGCAACCTCGTCCATCCAAGATAATGGCCATGGGAAAATAGACAGAGTGCCCGAGAAACGAGCGGGTCAGGCAGCATCTCTGGAGAAAAAGGATGGGCGCCGTTTTGGATCGGAACCCTTCCTCAGACCACCCGACCAAAAATGTCACCATTCCTTCTCTCCAGAGATGCTGTCCGACCCGCGGAGGTACTCCGGCATTTGTGTCTATCTTCGGTATAAACCAGCATCTGCTGTTTCTTCCTGCACACTAATTGCCATGGGATCTTTGCATCAGACAGTGGCATACTTTACCTCGAGGATATTTGGGATCTCGCTGACAGAGGAGGTATTGGAATGAATACATTTAGAAAATAGAACAGACGGCAGTACACAGAGTGCTGGAGTAACTCAGCGGGTCAGGCAGCATCTGTGGAGAACATGGATGGGTGACGTTTCACAGAGTGCTGGAGTAACTCAGCGGGTCAGGCAGCATCTGTGGAGAACATTTGTTAGGTGAAATTTCACAGAGTGCTGGAGTAACTCAGCGGGTCAGGCAGCATCTGTGGGGAACATGGATAGGTGACGTTTCACAGAGTGCTGGAGTAACTCAGCGGGTCAGGCAGCATCTGTGGAGAACATGGATAGGTGACGTTTCACAGAGTGCTGGAGTAACTCAGCGGGTCAGGCAGCATCATTGGAGAACATGGATAGGTGACGTTTCGGGTTGGGTCGGGACCCTTCTTCAGAGCCTTTGTCCCGACCCCAAACATCGCCTATCCATGCTCTCCGGAGATGCAGCCTGACCTGCAGAGTTACTCCAGCACTTTGTGCCCTTCTGTGTGTAAAGCAGAATCTGCAGGTCCTTGCTTCGACAGTAACAGGCCCCGTCAGTGCGGATCATGAGGCCAAGTTGAACTAAACTCCTCTGCCTACACGTGGCTCCATATCCGTCCACTCCTACATATCCACGTACCTGTCCAAAAACTTCTTAAATGCCACTATCGTATCTCCTTCCACCATCACCCCTGTGCAAACATCACCCCTGACACACAGCCATTATATATCATAACTGCTTTAATTTGTATACATACAGAGACCATCGAGATGGAGGAGAAAAAAAATGGCCTCAAGGCGGATCCTTCTAAGACTGTGGCCGTGAGAGAAATGTCCACGCTCCCACTGACGTTGCAGGCCTGCAGAGATTTCTGGGCATGGTTAATTACCTCGGAAAATTCGTTCCCAACTTCGCCGAGAGCCCGGCTCCCTTGAGGCAACTTACTCACAAGGAAGGTAGACAAAAGTGCTGGAGAAACTCAGCGGGTGCAGCAGCATCTATGGAGCGAAGGAAATAGGCAACGTTTCGGGACGAAACCCTTAAGGGTTTCGGCCCGAAACGTTACCTATTTCCTTCCTGAAGGGTTTCGGCCCGAAACGTTGCCTATTTCCTTCTCTCCATAGATGCTGCTGCACCCGCTGAGTTTCTCCAGCACTTTTGTCTACCTTCGATCTTCCAGCATCTGCAGTTCCTTCTTAATTACTCACAAGGAGACTGCCTGGACATGGCACGAACAGCAGCAAAACCAGACACGGATCAAATCAGCAATACTGTTTGATCTACAACCCCGCCAGTGAGTTCCAGGCACCCACCCCTCTTGGAGTAAGACAACTGCCCCATACATCTCCATTAAACTTTGCCCCTTTCACCCAAAAGCTATGCCCTTTAGTTTAGAGATACAGCGTGGAAACTGGCCCTTCGACCCACCGAGTCCGCGCCGACCAGCGATCCCCGCACACTAACACTATCCTACACACGCTACGGACAATCTACAATGTTACCGAAACCAATTAACCTACAAACCTGCACGTCTTTGGAGTGTGGGAGGGAAACCGGAGAACCCGAGAAAACCCACGTGGTCACGGGGAGAACGTACAAACTCCGTACAGACAGCACCCGTGGTCAGGATCGAACCCTGGTCTCTGCTCTGTGAGGTGGCAACTCTACCGCTGCGCTACCGTGCCACCCTCTATTTGACATTTCCAACCTGAAGAAAAAAGTTCTGACTATACTCTCCATCTATGCCTCTCATAATTTTATACAATTCTCTCAGGTTTCCCCTCAAAGTCTCACATCCAGATCTATATATATTTAATTCTGCCGAGGAAGGAACTGCAGATGCACCGAAGATAGACACAAAATGCTGGAGTAACTCAGCGGGACAGGCAGCATCTCTGGAGAGAAGGAATAGGTGACGTTTCGGGTCGAGACCCTTCTTCAGACTGAGTCAGGGGAGAGAGAAACGAGAGGGATGAAAAGGTACGGAACTGAAACGAGAAGGAGTGTTGGAGAATCCCAGAGAGTGGAGGAGAACTCTTAAGTGATAGGAGTACAATTAGGCCATTCGGCCCATCAAGTCTACTCTGCCATTCAATCATGGCTGATCTATCTTTCCCTACTAACCCCATTCTCCTGCCTTCTCCCCCGACGCCCGTACTGATCCTTAGTCTTGTAGGTAGGCATACATTGAGGAGATTTCGCAGTGGAGCAGACAAAATGTGTAGGAAGGAACTGCAGGTCCCTGCTAATAATAATAACTCCCTTCTGTTCCCCTCCAATACAGAAACAAAGTCACCTCCTTCAATTGAAGATAGACACAAAATGCTGGAGTAACTCAGCGGGACAGGCAGTATCTCTGGAGAGAAGGGATGGGTGGCCTTTCGGGTCGAGACCCTTCTTCAGAATAGATAATTGTAAGCTGGGGGGGAAAATACAAAGATTACAATTTAATCAGTAGGTAGACAAAAATGCTGGAGAAACTCAGCGGTTGAGGCAGCATCCATGGATGCTGCCTCACCCGCTGAGTTTCTCCAGCATTTTTGTCTACCTTCGATTTACCAGCATCTGCAGTTCCTTCTTAAAAATTTAATCAGTTGGACAGTCAAACTGGTCGTAGAACTCGGATGGGGGAGGGATGGAGAGAGAGAGAGAGAGAGAGAGAGGGGGAAAGCAAGGGTGACTTTGCTCCAGCATTCTGTGTCTATCTTTGGTGTAAACCAGCACCTGCAGTTCCTTCCTGCACAATACCTTCAGCTACAGACGTTTGTAATGGGGAGCGCTCGGTAATTATCACCCACGAAAGAGTTGGATTATTAAAGCAGAACGATCTGACGGAGGAACATAGAAAATAGGTGAAGGAGGAGGCCATTCGGCCCTTCAAGCCAGCACCGCCATTCATTGTGATCATACCTGATCGTCCCCTATCAATTTCACACAGAGAGTGGTGAATCTCTGGAACTCTCTGCCACAGAAGGTAGTTGAGGCCAGTTCATTGGCTATATTTAAGAGGGAGTTAGATGTGGCCCTTGTGGCTAAGGGGATCAGGGGGTATGGAGAGAAGGCAGGTACGGGATACTGAGTTGGTTGATCAGCCATGATCATATTGAATGGCGGTGCAGGCTCGAAGGGCCGAATGGCCTATTCCTGCACCTATTTTCTATGTTTCTATGGTTCTAACCCGTGCCTGCCTTCTCCCCATATCCCTTGACTCCACTAGCCCCTAGAACTCTATCTAACTCTCTCTTAAATCCATCCAGTGACTTGGCCTCCACTGCCCTCTGTGGCAGGGAATTCCACAAATTCACAACTCTCTGGGTGACAACGTTTGTTCTCACCTCAGTCTTAAATGGCCTCCCCTTTATTCTAAGACTGTGTGGCCCCTGGTTCTGGACTCGCCCCAACATTGGGAACATTTTTCCTACATCTGGAGGAGGGAGGGGGGAAGCAAGCACACATCAAACTTTACTCCCAAACACACACACACACACACATGCCAGATCGCACGAACTTTTCCAAAGTCTAAAGGTATCTGCAAACTTGTGGCACCCTACTTAACACTGTGTGCCATCTATCCCAGTCTGTCAGGACTAAACCTCCTTTCAGTCGCTGCCTGTTCCCCGGGCTTGTAGCTGGTAAATTAACCAGCACTCTATTATTTTTCCCCCAACACCTTTACTAGTAAATTATTAATCGGCTTAAAGTTGCTTGCATGTTCTTTGAAAAGCACCAATGCACCAATTTTTTGTTTTGCCTTAAAAAACCCAACCCATTAAGGTGCAAGAAAATGCTGAAAGATTATTTATCTTGGAAATTGTTCTTTCTGAGTGTATCTCACTGTATGCATGGGGAAAAAAAATCAATGCAATCCTCCACGATTCCCCTTCTCCTCCCACATACAAACACTGACCCAGAGCATCTACTCACCGAGCTGTCCCCGCACAAGACCTGGGAGACTGAGCGCAGTGGAGAGGGCGAGCAGGCGGCGCAGGTTCAACGCCACCGACATGTCTCGCCGGAGGCACAGAGACTGAGGGAGCGCCTGAAATTGGTCTGCCGGGCGCTCCCTCCTCCCTCCGCCCCGCCCAGCGCCGGCGCTCCCTCCCCGCCCACTTCCAGCGGGTTGGTCACTCGAAGTCCCAGCGCCCTGTAAATGGCTTCTCTCCACATCAATCAATTGTTTTGTTTAAACTCTATCCAGGACTGAATTGGGAATCTGTCAGGACTCTAACCAGGACTCAATTAGGACTCTAACCAGCCATGATCACATTGAATGGCGGTGCTGGCTCGAAGGGCCGAATGGCCTACTCCTGCACCTATTGTAAATTGTCTATTGACTCTACCCAGATGCTGGTCTCACAGAGAGTGGTGAGTCTGTGGAATTCTCTGCCTCAGAGGGCAGTGGAGGCAGGTTCTCTGGATGCTTTCAAGAAAGAGCTAGATAGGGCTCTTAAAGATAGCAGAATCCAGGGATATGGGGAGAAGGCTATAAGGGGGTACTGATTGGGGATGATCAGCCATGATCACATTGACTGGCGGTGCTGCCTCGAAGGGCCGAATGGCCTACTCCTGCACCTTGAGTATTAGAAAGGCGCTATATAAATCCCATCCATTATTATTATTATTATTATTATCCATGTATCTAACTTCCCAAATTGCAACACCTCACACCTATCCCAATTAAACTGCATTTGCCATTGCTTGGCAAACTTACCCAGTTGACCAAGATTCTCCTCCAATTCTTGATAATCTTCTCCACTGACAATGTTACCAATTATTTCAGATTCCACTTATCTGCTAACTCACTAACCATGTAGGGGCGTTAAGCATGCTAGGACTCTATTCCTTGGAGCGCAGGTGATTGAGGGGTGATCTTATAGAGGTTTACAACATCATGAGAGGAATAGATCGAGTAGACGCACAGAATCTCTTGCCCAGAGTAGGGGAATCGAGGACCAGAGGACCTAGGTTTAACATTCGGCCCTTCGAGCCATCACCGCCATTCAATGTGATCATGGCTGATCATTCACAATCAGTACCCCGTTCCTGCCTTCTCCCCATATCCCTTGATTCTGTTATCTTTAAGAGCTCTATCTAACTCTAGTAGGAACCTGAGGGGTAACTTTTTCACACAAAAGGTGGTGGGTGTATGGAATGAGCTGCCGGAGGAGGTAGTTGAGGCAGGGACTATCGCAACGTTTAAGAAACATTTGGACAGGTACATGGATAGGACAGGTTTAGAGAGTGTTTTATTGTCATATGTCCTAAAAAGAACAATGATATTCTTACTTGCTGCCACACAGAATATGTAAATGTAGTATTCTGTAAACAATATAATAAAATATATTATATATAAAATATATCAAAATCAATATATATCTATCTATATTACTAAAAGTCTGATCTTGACCACTTCCTGTTGTTCTATATATTGATATTAGAAAAAACGCTGCCACTTACGGCTGTGATTTTTGGCCATCTTACTCAGAGCCCCCCTCCGCTGCGCAGGGCAAGAGGATTTTTCCCATCGATGAAAAATAAAAGAGTTATTAGTGTTTAAAAAATGTTGAGATTCTCTCTCCTGAAGGCCACGCCCCTTCCGGAGGGACTATAAAACTCGGAAGCGTTGAGTGCCTCAGTCAGTCTCTGCAAGATGGGGGAGCGAGAGGGTCACGTCTCTCAGTCTGAGCTGTGAATAACACTGAACACATGTCCACTAAACTGTGAGTGGTTTTACTGGCCTGTCAGTGCCCTTAATGTGGTTTGAAAATATAGTTTGGAAATGCTAAAGCTGTGTTGCCTTTGGTTTGGAAATGCTAAAGCTGTGTTGCATTTGGTTTGGAAATGCTAAAGCTGTGTTGCCTTTGGTTTGGAAATGTTAATGCTGTGTTGCCTAATTAAAGTTGCCTTGCCTAATTAAAGTTACCTTGCCTAATTAAAGTTGCCGTGCCTAATTAAAGTTGCCTTACCTATATAATTAAAAGTCTAATCTTGACCACTTCCGGTTTGCGCTTTATATTGACTTTAGAAAAAACGCTACAACGTACGGCTGTGATTTTTGGCCATCTTACTCAGAGTCCCGCTCTGCTCATCAGGTGCCAAGGATTTTTCCCATTGATGAAAAATAAAAGAGTTATTAGTGTTTTAAAAATGTTGAGATTCTCTCTCCTGACAATCATGCCATGAAGGCCATGCCCCTTCTGGTGGTAGGGGGGGAGGGACTATAAAACCCAGAAGTGTGGGCGGGGCTCAGTCTCTGCAAGATGGAGAGGTCACGACTCGCTGTCTTTAGTGGCCTTGCACCCTGCTTGAAATGGTATGAAACTACACTTGAATTTGGTGGCCTTGCACCCTGCTTGAAGTGGTAAGAAACTGCACTTGAATTTGGTGGCCTTGCACCCTGCTTGAGTGACTGAGCTGCCAGCCCAAGAATCCATTCGGCCTACAATGTCCATACTAGCCCTCTGGAAACCAGTCCCTTCAGCCCACAACACCCATACTAGCGCTCCAGAAAGCCCCCCCCCCCCCACTGGCCACCAATATTGGAATTGGTGGAGAGGTGGAATATTGCATTGGGGGACCAGCCCTCCTGTGTGAATACGGGTCCCACTTAGTCTAATACAGTATATATATATATGTGAGTGTGTGTATAGTGTGTATATTTTATACACACATACACATAAAACAAACAGACAAATAATAATAGTGCAATAAAGACAAAACCAATTTCCCAAGTCAAGTCTGACGAAGGGTCTCGACCCGAAACGTAACCCATTCCTTCTCTCCAGAGATGCTGCCTGTCCCACTGAGCTACTCCAGCATTTTGTGTCTACCTTCGATTTAAACCAGCATCTGCAGTTCTTTCCTAAACATTTTGTCTTCCCCCAAGTCTATGTAGTTCAGAACGTGTTTGGAGGTTGTTGTGTTTAATAGCCTGATGGCTGTAGGGAAGAAGCTGTTCCTGAACCTGGACTCACAGTTTTCAGGCTCCTGCACCTTCTTCCCGATGGCAGTGGTGAGATGAGAGCGTGGCCAGGGTTGGTTAAATCAAAATCCAGAAGAAAGGAACCTTATGTACCAAAAGTAAGAATCTTTTCTTGCTGTGAATTCTTGCGTTGGCCAATAAAGCTAAACATGAGTTTAATGTGGAAAGGATTAGACAAACGGCAGAAGGACACCATCTGTTGGTGGCAAGTAAAATTATGCCTTGATTTCAGTTTTCTTTAGACTTTAGAGATACAGCGTGGAAACAGGCCCCTGACCCACCGAGTCCGCGCCGACCAGCATTCACCCCCGGCCACGAACACTATCCTACACACTAGGGACAATTTACAATTCTTTTTAACAAAGCCAATTAACCTACCAAGCTGTACGTCTTTGGAGTGTGGGAAGAAACTGGAGCTTTTGGTAAACATTTTCCGCACCCTCTCCTTCAAGGTCGGCGGCACCCCCGGGTGGCGAGGAGAGGGGAGAGGAGGAGGGGAAAGGAGAGGGGAAGAGAAGAGGGGAGAGGAGAGGAGAGGAGGCGAGGAGGGGAGGGGAGAGGAGGGGAGGGGAGAGGGAGAGATGAGATGAGGGGAGAGGAGAGGAGGAGAGGAAAAGAGGGGAGTGGGGAGGAGAGAGGAGATGAGAGGAGGGGAGGAGGAGGGAGAGGGGAGTGGAGAAGGGAGAAGAGGGGGGAGGGATGTCGGTTCGCGGACCGATTCGGTCGATGGCGACGGTGGAAGGCCCTGCAGGAGCCTGGGGCTCGCCTGGATCGGGAACTGCTCCAGTAGACCGAGCTCGCGGGCCGACCAGACTTAGGAAATGGCGGCAAAACATGGCGGCGCTCATATGTGTAAATATGCAAATAGAATTTCACCATGCGGTTGCACGTGTGAGAAATAAAATGCCATTGCACCATTGAACCGGAGCCTCCACATTGTTCTGGTAACGGGTTGACCAAGGCTAGCTTTGTTAGTTTCGTTTAGGTTACAGATACAGCTAGGGTAGCCAACTTTCTCACTCCCAAATAAGGGACAAAAAGTCAAAATATGGGACAAATTCCAGACGGCAATACGTTGATCGACTCGGCCATGGCTGGGTGAATGATGAGTTGGCCCCGGGTGCTGGACTGCACGCAAAGCCCAGCCGGCGGGCCAGCTGAGGAGTTTTGGCCCGCAAAGTCCAGCATCCCATCCAACTCATGAACCGATGATCAGCCATGAGAAGGAGGGGTGGTGGTGTCGGCGGTAAGCGAAGGTCTGAAGGTCGGACAGCTGGCCGGTTTGCCAGGCGAGGTGCTGCTGCTGCACTCCATGAGCTGCACTACGTCGGGATGGGTGAGGCGGGGGCCGGACGCGGCGCTCCGACCCGACAGCCCCCTCGACCCGAGTAGTAGCAGTCAAATACGGGACAAGGGCGGTCCTGTACGGGACAAACCAATTTAGCCCAAAATACGGGATGTCCCGGCTAATACGGGACAGTTGGCAACCCCTAGATACAGCGCGGAAACAGGCCCTTCGGCCGACCGACACCTCACCGACCAGCGATCCCGCACATTAACACAAGCCTACACACACTTGAGACAATTTACACTTATACCAAGTATACAAACACAAGCCAATTAACCTACAAACCTGCACGTCTTTGGAGTGTGGGAGGAAACTGAAGATCTCAGAGAAAACCCACGCAGGTCACAGGGAGAACGTACAAACTCCTGTACAGACAGCACCCGTAGCACGGGTAGCACTTTTGGCATGCGC
>CM075999.1:2763710-2818619 GCA_038087875.1 Malacoraja senta | reverse complement strand
CAATACAATAAATGCAATTAACAGATTTTCTACTTACATTCTTATAGCAATTACATTGGTGTTGCTAATCAAATCTAAAACATAGGTTTAAGGTGAAGGGGAAAAGATTTAATAGGAATCTGAGGGATAACTTTTTCACACAAAGGGTGGTGGGTGTATGGAACGAGCTGCCAGAGGAGGTAGTTGAGGCTGGGACTATCCCAACATTTAAGAAACAGTTTGACAGGTACATAGATAGGACAGGTTTGGAGGGATATGGGCCAAACTCAGACAGGTGTGACCAGTGTAGCCTGGGACATGTTGGCCAGTGTGGGCAAGTTGGGCCGAAGGGCCTGTTTCCACACTGCATCACTCTTTATCCCAAAACAAATATCGGGGTTACAAGCATTCTTTCAAATGTCTTTTATTTTGCAGTGCCTTAAAGGTAATTGGATCTCTGACATAATAATTATACACAGGGGCAGATCAACCTCACAGTGCCAGAGACCCCGGTTCGACCCTGGCTACAGGTGCTGTCTGTACAGAGTTTGTACGTTCTCCCTTTGACCCCGTGGGTTTTCTCCAGGTGCTCCGGTTTCCTCCCACAATCAAAAGAACGTGCGGGTTTGTAGGTTAATTGGTTTGGAGGTTACGGAGAAGATTACGGAGAAGATTACGGAGAGTCGGTTTGTCAAGGAGGACTCTCTCTAACTTCTACAGGTGCACAGTAGAGAGCATGCTGACCGGTTGCATCGTGGCTTGGTTCGGCAACTTGAGTGCCCTGGAGAGGAAAAGACTACAAAAAGTAGTAAACACTGCCCAGTCCATCATCGGCTCTGACCTCCCTTCCATCGAGGGGATCTACCACAGTCGCTGCCTCAAAAAGGCTGGCAGCATCATCAAGGACCCACACCATCCTGGCCACACACTCATCTCCCTACTACCTTCAGGTAGAAGGTACAGGAGACTGAAGACTGCAACGACCAGGTTCAGGAACAGCTACTTCCCCACAGCCATCAGGCTATTAAACCTGGCTCGGACATAACACTGAACTTTACTAGCCAATACTGTTATTTGCACTTTATCAGTATATTGACCATTGTGTATATATTTATAGAATGCCTTGTAGTAAATGCCTACTATGTTCTGTTGTGCTCAAGCAAAGCAAGAATTTCATTGTCCTACCAGGGACACATGACAATAAACTCACTTGACTTGACTTGAGGTTGCCACAGAGGCCAAGTCCATGGACATATTTACGGCAGAGCTGACAGATTCTTGATAATAATAATAATAATAATAATATATTTTATTGTCATTGTACAGAGGTACAACGAGATTTGGTATGCAGCTTCCATCCGATGTCATAACTTAATCAACTACAAATTTAGATACCCAGAGTGAACTTGATGGGCTGAATGGCCTAATTCTGCACGAGAACGTATTAACTTAATCGGGCCTCTGTCGATTGCCCCTAGTGTGTAGGGAGTGGATGAGGAAGTAGGATAACGTAGAACTCGTGTGAACGGGTGATCGATGGTCAGCGTGGACTCGAGGGGCCGAGTGGCCCATTTCCATGCTGTATCTCTGAACTTATCTAACAAACTCTCACAAATCGCCGCTCGTTGATGACCAGATGATCGATTTGAGAAATCTAGTTTGAGGTATAAATACTGGTCAAAAAAAGTGGCAACCTCGTCCATCCAAGATAATGGCCATGGGAAAATAGACAGAGTGCCCGAGAAACGAGCGGGTCAGGCAGCATCTCTGGAGAAAAAGGATGGGCGCCGTTTTGGATCGGAACCCTTCCTCAGACCACCCGACCAAAAATGTCACCATTCCTTCTCTCCAGAGATGCTGTCCGACCCGCGGAGGTACTCCGGCATTTTGTGTCTATCTTCGGTATAAACCAGCATCTGCTGTTTCTTCCTGCACACTAATTGCCATGGGATCTTTGCATCAGACAGTGGCATACTTTACCTCGAGGATATTTGGATCTCGCTGACAGAGGAGGTATTGGAATGAATACATTTAGAAAATAGAACAGACGGCAGTACACAGAGTGCTGGAGTAACTCAGCGGGTCAGGCAGCATCTGTGGAGAACATGGATGGGTGACGTTTCACAGAGTGCTGGAGTAACTCAGCGGGTCAGGCAGCATCTGTGGAGAACATTGTTAGGTGAAATTTCACAGAGTGCTGGAGTAACTCAGCGGGTCAGGCAGCATCTGTGGGGAACATGGATAGGTGACGTTTCACAGAGTGCTGGAGTAACTCAGCGGGTCAGGCAGCATCTGTGGAGAACATGGATAGGTGACGTTTCACAGAGTGCTGGAGTAACTCAGCGGGTCAGGCAGCATCATTGGAGAACATGGATAGGTGACGTTTCGGGTTGGGTCGGGACCCTTCTTCAGAGCCTTTGTCCCGACCCAAACATCGCCTATCCATGCTCTCCGGAGATGCAGCCTGACCTGCAGAGTTACTCCAGCACTTTGTGCCCTTCTGTGTGTAAAGCAGAATCTGCAGGTCCTTGCTTCGACAGTAACAGGCCCCGTCAGTGCGGATCATGAGGCCAAGTTGAACTAAACTCCTCTGCCTACACGTGGCTCCATATCCGTCCACTCCCTACATATCCACGTACCTGTCCAAAAACTTCTTAAATGCCACTATCGTATCTCCTTCCACCATCACCCCTGTGCAAACATCACCCCTGACACACAGCCATTATATCTCATAACTGCTTTAATTTGTATACATACAGAGACCATCGAGATGGAGGAGAAAAAAAATGGCCTCAAGGCGGATCCTTCTAAGACTGTGGCGTGAGAGAAATGTCCACGCTCCCACTGACGTTGCAGGCCTGCAGAGATTTCTGGGCATGGTTAATTACCTCGGAAAATTCGTTCCCAACCTTCGCCGAGAGCCCGGCTCCCTTGAGGCAACTTACTCACAAGGAAGGTAGACAAAAGTGCTGGAGAAACTCAGCGGGTGCAGCAGCATCTATGGAGCGAAGGAAATAGGCAACGTTTCGGGACGAAACCCTTAAGGGTTTCGGCCCGAAACGTTACCTATTTCCTTCCTGAAGGGTTTCGGCCCGAAACGTTGCCTATTTCCTTCTCTCCATAGATGCTGCTGCACCCGCTGAGTTTCTCCAGCACTTTTGTCTACCTTCGATCTTCCAGCATCTGCAGTTTCCTTCTTAATTACTCACAAGGAGACTGCCTGGACATGGCACGAACAGCAGCAAAACCAGACACGGATCAAATCAGCAATACTGTTTGATCTACAACCCCCGCCAGTGAGTTCCAGGCACCCACCCCTCTTGGAGTAAGACAACTGCCCCATACATCTCCATTAAACTTTGCCCCTTTCACCCAAAAGCTATGCCCTTTAGTTTAGAGATACAGCGTGGAAACTGGCCCTTCGACCCACCGAGTCCGCGCCGACCAGCGATCCCCGCACACTAACACTATCCTACACACGCTACGGACAATCTACAATGTTACCGAAACCAATTAACCTACAAACCTGCACGTCTTTGGAGTGTGGGAGGGAAACCGGAGAACCCGGAGAAAACCCACGTGGTCACGGGGAGAACGTACAAACTCCGTACAGACAGCACCCGTGGTCAGGATCGAACCCTGGTCTCTGCTCTGTGAGGTGGCAACTCTACCGCTGCGCTACCGTGCCACCCTCTATTTGACATTTCCAACCTGAAGAAAAAAGTTCTGACTATACTCTCCATCTATGCCTCTCATAATTTTATACAATTCTCTCAGGTTTCCCCTCAAAGTCTCACATCCAGATCTATATATATTTAATTCTGCCGAGGAAGGAACTGCAGATGCACCGAAGATAGACACAAAATGCTGGAGTAACTCAGCGGGACAGGCAGCATCTCTGGAGAGAAGGAATAGGTGACGTTTCGGGTCGAGACCCTTCTTCAGACTGAGTCAGGGGAGAGAGAAACGAGAGGGATGAAAAGGTACGGAACTGAAACGAGAAGGAGTGTTGGAGAATCCCAGAGAGTGGAGGAGAACTCTTAAGTGATAGGAGTACAATTAGGCCATTCGGCCCATCAAGTCTACTCTGCCATTCAATCATGGCTGATCTATCTTTCCCTACTAACCCCATTCTCCTGCCTTCTCCCCCGACGCCCGTACTGATCCTTAGTCTTGTAGGTAGGCATACATTGAGGAGATTTCGCAGTGGAGCAGACAAAATGTGTAGGAAGGAACTGCAGGTCCCTGCTAATAATAATAACTCCCTTCTGTTCCCCTCCAATACAGAAACAAAGTCACCTCCTTCAATTGAAGATAGACACAAAATGCTGGAGTAACTCAGCGGGACAGGCAGTATCTCTGGAGAGAAGGGATGGGTGGCCTTTCGGGTCGAGACCCTTCTTCAGAATAGATAATTGTAAGCTGGGGGGGAAAATACAAAGATTACAATTTAATCAGTAGGTAGACAAAAATGCTGGAGAAACTCAGCGGTTGAGGCAGCATCCATGGATGCTGCCTCACCCGCTGAGTTTCTCCAGCATTTTTGTCTACCTTCGATTTACCAGCATCTGCAGTTCCTTCTTAAAAATTTAATCAGTTGGACAGTCAAACTGGTCGTAGAACTCGGATGGGGGAGGGATGGAGAGAGAGAGAGAGAGAGAGAGAGGGGGAAAGCAAGGGTGACTTTGCTCCAGCATTCTGTGTCTATCTTTGGTGTAAACCAGCACCTGCAGTTCCTTCCTGCACAATACCTTCAGCTACAGACGTTTGTAATGGGGAGCGCTCGGTAATTATCACCCACGAAAGAGTTGGATTATTAAAGCAGAACGATCTGACGGAGGAACATAGAAAATAGGTGAAGGAGGAGGCCATTCGGCCCTTCAAGCCAGCACCGCCATTCATTGTGATCATACCTGATCGTCCCCTATCAATTTCACACAGAGAGTGGTGAATCTCTGGAACTCTCTGCCACAGAAGGTAGTTGAGGCCAGTTCATTGGCTATATTTAAGAGGGAGTTAGATGTGGCCCTTGTGGCTAAGGGGATCAGGGGGTATGGAGAGAAGGCAGGTACGGGATACTGAGTTGGTTGATCAGCCATGAATCATATTGAATGGCGGTGCAGGCTCGAAGGGCCGAATGGCCTATTCCTGCACCTATTTTCTATGTTTCTATGTTTCTAACCCGTGCCTGCCTTCTCCCCATATCCCTTGACTCCACTAGCCCCTAGAACTCTATCTAACTCTCTCTTAAATCCATCCAGTGACTTGGCCTCCACTGCCCTCTGTGGCAGGGAATTCCACAAATTCACAACTCTCTGGGTGACAACGTTTGTTCTCACCTCAGTCTTAAATGGCCTCCCCTTTATTCTAAGACTGTGTGGCCCCTGGTTCTGGACTCGCCCCAACATTGGGAACATTTTTCCTACATCTGGAGGAGGGAGGGGGGAAGCAAGCACACATCAAACTTTACTCCCAAACACACACACACACACACATGCCAGATCGCACGAACTTTTCCAAAGTCTAAAGGTATCTGCAAACTTGTGGCACCCTACTTAACACTGTGTGCCATCTATCCCAGTCTGTCAGGACTAAACCTCCTTTCAGTCGCTGCCTGTTCCCCGGGCTTGTAGCTGGTAAATTAACCAGCACTCTATTATTTTTCCCCCAACACCTTTACTAGTAAATTATTAATCGGCTTAAAGTTGCTTGCATGTTCTTTGAAAAGCACCAATGCACCAATTTTTTGTTTTGCCTTAAAAAACCCAACCATTAAGGTGCAAGAAAATGCTGAAAGATTATTTATCTTGGAAATTGTTCTTTCTGAGTGTATCTCACTGTATGCATGGGGAAAAAAAATCAATGCAATCCTCCACGATTCCCCCTTCTCCCTCCCACATACAAACACTGACCCAGAGCATCTACTCACCGAGCTGTCCCCGCACAAGACCTGGGAGACTGAGCGCAGTGGAGAGGGCGAGCAGGCGGCGCAGGTTCAACGCCACCGACATGTCTCGCCGGAGGCACAGAGACTGAGGGAGCGCCTGAAATTGGTCTGCCGGGCGCTCCCTCCTCCCTCCGCCCCGCCCAGCGCCGGCGCTCCCTCCCCGCCCACTTCCAGCGGGTTGGTCACTCGAAGTCCCAGCGCCCTGTAAATGGCTTCTCTCCACTCAATCAATTGTTTTGTTTAAACTCTATCCAGGACTGAATTGGGAATCTGTCAGGACTCTAACCAGGACTCAATTAGGACTCTAACCAGCCATGATCACATTGAAATGGCGGTGCTGGCTCGAAGGGCCGAATGGCCTACTCCTGCACCTATTGTAAAATTGTCTATTGACTCTACCCAGATGCTGGTCTCACAGAGAGTGGTGAGTCTGTGGAATTCTCTGCCTCAGAGGGCAGTGGAGGCAGGTTCTCTGGATGCTTTCAAGAAAGAGCTAGATAGGGCTCTTAAAGATAGCAGAATCCAGGGATATGGGGAGAAGGCTATAAGGGGGTACTGATTGGGGATGATCAGCCATGATCACATTGACTGGCGGTGCTGCCTCGAAGGGCCGAATGGCCTACTCCTGCACCTTGAGTATTAGAAAGGCGCTATATAAATCCCATCCATTATTATTATTATTATTATTATCCATGTATCTAACTTCCCAAATTGCAACACCTCACACCTATCCCAATTAAACTGCATTTGCCATTGCTTGGCAAACTTACCCAGTTGACCAAGATTCTCCTCCAATTCTTGATAATCTTCTCCACTGACAATGTTACCAATTATTTCAGATTCCACTTATCTGCTAACTCACTAACCATGTAGGGGCGTTAAGCATGCTAGGACTCTATTCCTTGGAGCGCAGGTGATTGAGGGGTGATCTTATAGAGGTTTACAACATCATGAGAGGAATAGATCGAGTAGACGCACAGAATCTCTTGCCCAGAGTAGGGGAATCGAGGACCAGAGGACCTAGGTTTAACATTCGGCCCTTCGAGCCATCACCGCCATTCAATGTGATCATGGCTGATCATTCACAATCAGTACCCCGTTCCTGCCTTCTCCCCATATCCCTTGATTCTGTTATCTTTAAGAGCTCTATCTAACTCTAGTAGGAACCTGAGGGTAACTTTTTCACACAAAAGGTGGTGGGTGTATGGAATGAGCTGCCGGAGGAGGTAGTTGAGGCAGGGACTATCGCAACGTTTAAGAAACATTTGGACAGGTACATGGATAGGACAGGTTTAGAGAGTGTTTTATTGTCATATGTCTAAAAAGAACAATGATATTCTTACTTGCTGCCACACAGAATATGTAAATGTAGTATCTGTAAACAATATAATAAAATATATTATATATAAAATATATCAAAATCAATATATATCTATCTATATTACTAAAAGTCTGATCTTGACCACTTCCTGTTGTTCTATATATTGATATTAGAAAAAACGCTGCCACTTACGGCTGTGATTTTTGGCCATCTTACTCAGAGCCCCCCTCCGCTGCGCAGGCAAGAGGATTTTCCCATCGATGAAAAATAAAAGAGTTATTAGTGTTTAAAAAATGTTGAGATTCTCTCTCCTGAAGGCCACGCCCCTTCCGGAGGGACTATAAAACTCGGAAGCGTTGAGTGGCCTCAGTCAGTCTCTGCAAGATGGGGAGCGAGAGGGTCACGTCTCTCAGTCTGAGCTGTGAATACACTGAACACATGTCCACTAAACTGTGAGTGGTTTTACTGGCCTGTCAGTGCCCTTAATGTGGTTTGAAAATATAGTTTGGAAATGCTAAAGCTGTGTTGCCTTTGGTTTGGAAATGCTAAAGCTGTGTTGCATTTGGTTTGGAAATGCTAAAGCTGTGTTGCCTTTGGTTTGGAAATGTTAATGCTGTGTTGCCTAATTAAAGTTGCCTTGCCTAATTAAAGTTACCTTGCCTAATTAAAGTTGCCGTGCCTAATTAAAGTTGCCTTACCTATATAATTAAAAGTCTAATCTTGACCACTTCCGGTTTGCGCTTTATATTGACTTTAGAAAAAACGCTACAACGTACGGCTGTGATTTTTGGCCATCTTACTCAGAGTCCCGCTCTGCTCATCAGGTGCCAAGGGATTTTTCCCATTGATGAAAAATAAAAGAGTTATTAGTGTTTTAAAAATGTTGAGATTCTCTCTCCTGACAATCATGCCATGAAGGCCATGCCCCTTCTGGTGGTAGGGGGGGAGGGACTATAAAACCCAGAAGTGTGGGCCGGGGCTCAGTCTCTGCAAGATGGAGAGGTCACGACTCGCTGTCTTTAGTGGCCTTGCACCCTGCTTGAATGGTATGAAACTACACTTGAATTTGGTGGCCTTGCACCCTGCTTGAAGTGGTAAGAAACTGCACTTGAATTTGGTGGCCTTGCACCCTGCTTGAGTGACTGAGCTGCCAGCCCAAGAATCCATTCGGCCTACAATGTCCATACTAGCCCTCTGGAAACCAGTCCCTTCAGCCCACAACACCCATACTAGCGCTCCAGAAAGCCCCCCCCCCCCCACTGGCCACAATATTGGAATTGGTGGAGAGGTGGAATATTGCATTGGGGGACCAGCCCTCCTGTGTGAATACGGGTCCCACTTAGTCTAATACAGTATATATATATATGTGAGTGTGTGTATAGTGTGTATATTTTATACACACATACACATAAAAACAAACAGACAAATAATAATAGTGCAATAAAGACAAAACCAATTTCCCCAAGTCAAGTCTGACGAAGGGGTCTCGACCCGAAACGTAACCCATTCCTTCTCTCCAGAGATGCTGCCTGTCCCACTGAGCTACTCCAGCATTTTGTGTCTACCTTCGATTTAAACCAGCATCTGCAGTTTCTTTCCTAAACATTTTGTCTTCCCCCAAGTCTATGTAGTTCAGAACGTGTTTGGAGGTTGTTGTGTTAATAGCCTGATGGCTGTAGGGAAGAAGCTGTTCCTGAACCTGGACTCACAGTTTTCAGGCTCCTGCACCTTCTTCCGATGGCAGTGGTGAGATGAGAGCGTGGCCAGGGTTGTTTAAATCAAAAATCCAGAAGAAAGGAACCTTATGTACCAAAAGTAAGAATCTTTTCTTGCTGTGAATTCTTGCGTTGGCCAATAAAGCTAAACATGAGTTTAATGTGGAAAGGATTAGACAAACGGCAGAAGGACACCATCTGTTGGTGGCAAGTAAATTATGCCTTGATTTCAGTTTTCTTTAGACTTTAGAGATACAGCGTGGAAACAGGCCCCTGACCCACCGAGTCCGCGCCGACCAGCATTCACCCCCGGCCACGAACACTATCCTACACACTAGGGACAATTTACAATTCTTTTTAACAAAGCCAATTAACCTACCAAGCTGTACGTCTTTGGAGTGTGGGAAGAAACTGGAGCTTTTGGTAAACATTTTCCGCACCCTCTCCTTCAAGGTCGGCGGCACCCCGGGTGGCGAGGAGAGGGGAGAGGAGGAGGGGAAAAGGAGAGGGGAAGAGAAGAGGGGAGAGGAGAGGAGAGGAGGCGAGGAGGGGAGGGGAGAGGAGGGGAGGGGAGAGGAGAGATGAGATGAGGGGAGAGGAGAGGAGGAGAGGAAAAGAGGGGAGTGGGGAGGAGAGAGGAGATGAGAGGAGGGGAGGAGGAGGGGAGAGGGGAGTGGAGAAGGGAGAAGAGGGGGGAGGGATGTCGGTTCGCGGACCGATTCGGTCGATGGCGACGGTGGAAGGCCCTGCAGGAGCCTGGGGCTCGCCTGGATCGGGAACTGCTCCAGTAGACCGAGCTCGCGGGCCGACCAGACTTAGGAAATGGCGGCAAAACATGGCGGCGCTCATATGTGTAAATATGCAAATAGAATTTCACCATGCGGTTGCACGTGTGAGAAATAAAATGCCATTGCACCATTGAACCGGAGCCTCCACATTGTTCTGGTAACGGTTGACCAAGGCTAGCTTTGTTAGTTTCGTTTAGGTTACAGATACAGCTAGGGTAGCCAACTTTCTCACTCCCAAATAAGGGACAAAAAGTCAAAATATGGGACAAATTCCAGACGGCAATACGTTGATCGACTCGGCCATGGCTGGGTGAATGATGAGTTGGCCCCGGGTGCTGGACTGCACGCAAAGCCCAGCCGGCGGGCCAGCTGAGGAGTTTTGGCCCGCAAAGTCCAGCATCCCATCCAACTCATGAACCGATGATCAGCCATGAGAAGGAGGGGTGGTGGTGTCGGCGGTAAGCGAAGGTCTGAAGGTCGGACAGCTGGCCGGTTTTGCCAGGCGAGGTGCTGCTGCTGCACTCCATGAGCTGCACTACGTCGGGATGGGTGAGGCGGGGGCCGGACGCGGCGCTCCGACCCGACAGCCCCCTCGACCCGAGTAGTAGCAGTCAAATACGGGACAAGGGCGGTCCTGTACGGGACAAACCAATTTAGCCCAAAATACGGGATGTCCCGGCTAATACGGGACAGTTTGGCAACCCCTAGATACAGCGCGGAAACAGGCCCTTCGGCCGACCGACACCTCACCGACCAGCGATCCCCGCACATTAACACAAGCCTACACACACTTGAGACAATTTACACTTATACCAAGTATACAAACACAAGCCAATTAACCTACAAACCTGCACGTCTTTGGAGTGTGGGAGGAAACTGAAGATCTCAGAGAAAACCCACGCAGGTCACAGGGAGAACGTACAAACTCTGTACAGACAGCACCCGTAGCCGGGTTCGAATTCTTGGCATCAACTCTACCGCTGCGCCACCGTGCTACCCGTGGCTACACATCCATTTTGAGAGAATTGATTCTTTGAAGGTACATTGCAATTCGTTTGGTGTGGTATTGTCAAACTGAACTCTCCTCATCAATATCCTACGCAAGAAGATCCCGATCCATCACACAACATAGATTCTATTGTCATGTCTCCAGAGTGATTTCCACGTGTCTAAGTAGATAATTAATCAGCGCTATTAATGTGGAAAGGAATTCACATGGTTATTATGATAAACTTTCCAAAGAACACATTTTGTTTACTCGGAGGGGGATGAACGTGGCTAAATTTGCACACCAGGTTTATTTTCTGGATTTCTGATTCAGCGCACTTCCTATATTTCAGTAGCCACGATAGAGAACACAGAAGAGTACAGCACAGGAACGGGAACCTTCGGCCCACAAAAGTCAAACACGGGATGGTTTACGAGAATGATCCCAGGAATGTGTGGGTTCACATTTGATGAGCGTTTGACGGCACTGGGCCCGTACTTGCTGGAGTTTAGAAAGATGAGGGGGGACCTCATTGCAACTTACCGAATAGTGAAAGGCTTGGATAGAGTGGATGTGGAGAGGATGTTGCCATTAGTGAGAGAATGTAAGACCAGAGGCCACAGCCTCAGAATAAAAGGACGTACCTTTAGAAAGGTGATGAGAAATAATTTCTTTGGTCAGAGGGTGGTGAATCTGTGGAATTCATTGCCACAGACGGCTGTGACGATTTTAAGGTGGGGATTGATAGATTCTTGATTAGTGCGGGTGTCAGGGGTTACGGGGAGAAGGCAGGAGAATGTGGTTGAGAGGGAAAGATAGTTCAGCCATGATTGAATGGCGGAGTAGACTTGATGGGCCGAATGGCTCAATTCTGTTCCTGGAACTTATAAACTTATCAATTCACATGTTTGTGGCGGACCTGATGATTTCTGATCCCATCTGCCTGCGCGTGATCCATATCCCTCTATGCCCTGCACCTCAATGTCCCTATCTAAAAGCCTGTAAAACGCCACTATCGTATCTGCCTCCATCACCACCCCCTGCCAGCACGTTCCAGGCACCCACCACCCTCTGTGTAAAGATACACATCTCCAGCACATTGTTATTTTCTTCTTTCAGATCTGTTCCCCGCAAAGGGAAGAACATAAAGTGCGATAGATTGGAGGATATCCCGTGGAAGGCCCACACTTTGTGCACTATGATCACACATGAAGGTAATTAATAAAACAAGGAACTCCACAGCCACAAGACAAATCAAACACCTCTAACAAAACTGGGCTTGGATTGTCACCCTTAATGACTGAGTCACGGATACGGCCTATTTACTCAGAGTTAGGGCGCATACCATTGGCCTGGGGGTTCTTTCCACTGTGACTCAGGAGTGATACAGGTTCTCCGGCCCACCGACCAGCGATCACCCCGTACAGTAGCACTATCCTACACGCACGTGGGACAATTTAGAGAAGCCAATTAACCTACGAACCTGTACGTCTTTGGAGTGTGGGAGGAAACCCACGCAGGTCACGGGGAGAACGTACAAACTCCGTACAGACAGCGCCCGTAGTCAGGATCGAACCTGGGACGGTGGGTGGGAATACAGATGTGGCGGAGGCAGGTATTATCACAACGTTTACAAGACATTTAGACAGGTACATGGATAGGGAAGGTTTAGAGGGATGTCGGTCAAATGCGGGCAGGTGGGACCAGCGTAACTTGGTCAGCATGGACAAGTCGGGCCGAAGGGCCTGTCTCTGCACTGTACCACTCTATGACTATGTTTAAATGATATTGATATAGCTACGTACACATGGAAGGGATTATGGGACAAATGGTCAGATAGTGCATGGGCAGCGCGGTGGCGCAGCGGGTAGAGTTGCTGCCTCACAGCATCGGAGACCCGGGTTCGATCCTCACCTCGGGTGCTGTCTGAGTGGAGTTTGCACGTTCTCCCCGTGACCACATGGGTTTCCTCCGGGTGCTCCGGTTTCCTCCCACGTCCCAAAGACGTGTGGGTTTTTAGATTAATTGGCCCTCTGTAAATTCCCCTGGTGTGTAGGGAGTGGAGACAGTTTCCACACCATAGTATCTCTTCTTCTGCTTCTTCTTCTTCTGCTTCTTCTTCTTTCCGTGTCCATCCCGTTACAAATGTGGACCTCGCTGTCATCGTCCGTCCTGAAAAGGACGCGAGCTTCCGGCGACAATCAGTGGGAGCCATCACTTGTCGCAGTAGATGATGGTGGTAGCGGAATTAGCTCAGGATACGTCCAGTTTCCAGCCCCGCCACGTGGATGCTTCTGCTATGGGGCCTGCAGTATCTCTAAAACAAAACTACGTATCCAAATAATTAGGCATTTTTGAACGTGGGCTGAAGGGCCTGTTTCCATGCTGTATATCTAGAAACCAATAGGCAATAGGTGCAGGAGTAGGCATTTGGCCCTTCGAGCCAGCACCGCCATTCAATGTGATCATGGCTGATGATCCCCAATCAGTACCCCGTTCCTGCCTTCTCCCCATATCCCCTGACTCCGCTATTTTTAAGAGCCCTATCTAGCTCTCTTGAAAGCATCCAGAGAACCGGCCTCCACCACCCTCTGAGGCAGAGAATTCCACAGACTCACAACTCTCTAATCTAAATTTCTTGCTCACCTATTCACCCATTCCTTCGCTCCAGAGATGCTGCCTGTCCCGCTGAGTTACTCCAACGTTTTGTGTCTATCTTCGGTATGAACCAGCATCTGCAGTTCCTCCCTACACTGAATCTCTTGCTTGCTATGGATGTGACAGTCGCATTGGCAGGGAATGAACAGCAGAGGTCCCCGCTTCCCAACACATAGCGTGCAAGGATAAGTGTTCACAAGGTCACTGGTTACAGGAGTAGAATTAGGCCATTCGGCCCATCGAATCTACTCCGCCATTCATCTGATCTCTGCCTCCTAACCCCATTTTCCTGCCTTCTCCCCATAACCTCTGACACCCGTACTGATCAAGAATCTATCTATCTCTGCCATAAAAATATCCACTGACTTGGCCTCCACAGCCCTCTGTGGCAATGAGTTCCACAGATTAACTACCCTCTGACTAAAGGGTAGTTGAGGCCAGTTCATTGGCTATATTTAAGAGGGAGTTAGATGTGGCCCTTGTGGCTAAAGGGATCAGGGGGTATGGAGAGAAGGCAGGTACGGGATACTGAGTTGGATGATCAGCCATGATCATATTGAATGGCGGTGCAGGCTCGAAGGGCCGAATGGCCTACTCCTGCACCTATTTTCTATGTATCTATGTATCTATGTATCTAAAGAGGTTCCTCCTCACCTCCTTTCTAAAAGAGCAAGTTTTCATTCTGAGGCTGTGACCTCTGGTCCTAGACTCTCCCACCAGTGGAAACATCCTCCCCACATCCGCTCTATCCAGGCCTTTCACTATTCTGTAAGTTTCAATGAGGTCCCCCCTCATTCTTCTAAACTCCAGCGAGTACAGGCCCAGAGCTGTCAAACGCTCATCATATGTTAACCCACTCATTCCTGGGATCATTCTTGTAAGATGTTGTGTGAGTGCCCTGACCAGCAGGGCTGCAGCACTCTGAGAAGAGTCACTACACGCTAGAAGAGGCAGGAAACATGTTCCCGATGTTGGGGGAGTCCAGAACCGGGGGCCACAGTTTAAGACTAAGGGGTAAGGCATTTAGAATGGAGACGAGGAAACACTTTTTCACACAGAGAGTGGTGAGCCTTTTGAATTCTCTGCCTCAGAGGGCGGTGGAGGCCGGTTCTCTGGATACTTTCAAGAGAGAGCTTGATAGGGCTCAAAAATAGCGGAGTCAGGGGATATGGGGAGAAGGCAGGTACGGTGTACTGATTGGGAATGATCAGCCATGATCACATTGAATGGCGGTGCTGGCTCGAAGGGCCAAATGGCCTACTCCTGCACCTATTGTCTATTGTCTATTGTCTATTGTCTATTGTCTATTGTCTCAGCAGCCATTAACAATAACTACCCAAGCACATCCCATCTATGCAAAACCATTAACACTCGCTTGTGACTCTCACTCAAAATGTGCTCCCACATCTAATAGAATCCTTGCACTAAACGTTATTCCATTGATCATGTAAATGGATCGATTGTAATCATGTATTGTCTTTCCGCTGACTGGATAGCACGCAACAGAAGGTTTTCACTGTCCCTCGGTACACGTGACAATAAACTAAACTAGGTGGACACAAAGTGCTGGTGTAACTCAGCGGGTCAGGCAGCATCTCTGGAGAACGTGGACAGGAGATAGTTAGACTGAACTAGAATGAGTGCCACATAGACCGTGCGAGCAACTGTGATGAGCGTTTGCCGGCACTGGGCCTGTACTCGCTGGAGTTTAGAAGGATGAGGGGGTACCTCATTGAAACTTACCGAATAGTGAAAGGCCTGGATAGAGTGGATGTGGAGAGGATGTTTCCACTAGTGGGAGAGTCTAGGACCAGAGGGCACAGCCTCAGAATTAAAGGACGTTCCTTTAGGAAGGAGATGAGGAGGAATTTCTTTAGTCAGAGGGTGGTGAATTTGTGGAATTCATTGCCACAGACGGCTGTGGAGGCCAAGTCAATGGATTTTTTTTAAAGGCGGAGATAGATCGATTCTTGATTAGTACGGGTGTCAAGAGTTTTGGGGAGAAGGCAGGAGAATGGGATTGAGAGGGAAAGATAGATCGGCCATGATTGAATGGTGGAGTAGACTGTATGGGCCGAATGGCCTAATTCAGTCCTAGTTTAGTTTAGAGCTATAGCATGGTGAAGGCCCTTCAGCCCACCGAGTCCATGCCGACCAATAATCACCCGTTCACTAGCTCTATCCTTCACACTGAGGACAATTTACAGAAGCCAATTAACCTACAAACCTGCACGCCTTTGCAGTGTGGGAGGAGGCCAATTCACTGGATGTTTTCAAGAGAGAGTTAGATTTAGCTCTTGGGGCTAAAGGAATCAAGGGATAGGGGGGGAAAAGCAGGATACTGATTTTAGATGATCAGCCATGATCATATTGAATGGTGGTGCTGGCTCGAAGGGCCAAATGGCCTACTCCTGCACCTATTTTTCTATGTTTCTATGTTTCTAACCTGGAGTAACCTGGAAACCCACGCCGATCACGGGAAGAACGTACAGACAGCACCCGTAGTCAGGATTGAACCCAGATCTTTGGCGCTGTGAGGCAGCAACTCTGCCGCTGCGCCACCGTGCCGCCCCACCACCTTATATCGGGGAAATGTGGTATTAAGTTAGTACAAGTGTTTGGAATTAAAAACATTGAAGAAACTTTACAATGAGAGCATGTGGTGCAATGGGAAGGGGTAGTTGCAACCTATCACCACAAACGGGTTGCCAGATGTGGCTAATAAATGACACAGCATATGGTCGCCACCGTGATTCAGCGCCTTTATTGTCTTTTAAACAGAGTTGCCCTTGCCCTTCTTTCTGCAGTAGAATGTGTGTGTGTTTGCAGACTTTTATGGACCATCCTGTCAGTGAACATTACGGCTATTTAGGAGAGTAGATTGTGCTTCATTAACATTAATGGCCACGCGATGAATTACAGATTAACTTCAGTTTAATGCCTTGTCCACAGAGTCGGAGATAGACTTCGCTCACGTGTCGCCTGGGCAGCTTACAGCCCAGTGTACCTCAGCACACGTGACAATAAACTCAAAGGAATTTATTTATTTGCGACGGGGAAATTGGATCTGCAGCTGCAGCTCGTGCATGCATGAAGCAGACGTGAGCAGTGATGAAAGCCCACAGGGTTACGAGCTCTCTGTTAACCTGCAGCTGTGCTTCAGGTGGCCATGTCTTTATGGGTCATGATGACGCACATGCCTCAGGTCACAGGGTGGATGCTGAAGGAGGTGGGTCACAGACTAGAATGTTCTTGTAAAGTTTCTAGCACCAGAGAAGTCTTGTTGAAGCAGTAACATACATGTTGAAGCTGTAACATACATGTTGAAGCAGTAACATACACATTGAAGCAGTAACATACATGTTGAAGCAGTAACATACATGTTGAAGCTGTAACATGCATGTTGAAGCTGTAACATACACGTTGAAGCAGTAACATACACGTTGAAGCAGTAACATACATGTTGAAACTGTAACATACATGTTGAAGCTGTAACATACATGTTGAAGCAGTAACATACATGTTGAAGCAGTAACATACACGTTGAAGCCGTAACATACACGTTGAAGCAGTAACATACACGTTGAAGCAGTAACATACACGTTAAAGCAGTAACATACATGTTGACGCAGTAACATACATGTTGAAACAGTAACATACATGTTGAAGCAGTAACACACATGTTGAAGCAGTAACACACATGTTGAAGCAGTAACATGCATGTTGAAGCAGTAACATACATGTTGAAGCAGTAACATACATCGATGATCATGTCGGTGCTTACGGGCTTCCAGACCCGATGTGAAGTGACTGGTTTCTCATTTTAAGATATTAGTGCTGGGGTAACTTAATGGGTCAGGCAGCATCCCTGGAGAGAACGGACAGGAGATGTTTTGGGTCAGGATGTTTTGGGTTAGTTCACTGGAATTGAGAAGGGTGAGAGGAGATCTTATAGAAACATATAAAATTCTTAAGGGATTGGACAGGCTAGATGCAGGAAAAATGTTCCCGATGTTGGGGGAGTCCAGAACCAGGGGTCATAGTTTAAGACTAAGGGGTATTTAGGACTGAGATGAGGAAAAACGTTTTCACCCAGAGAGATGTGAATCTATGGAAATAGGCCCTTCGGCCCACCGAGTCCGTGCCGACCAGCGATCACCCCGACTCTAACACTATCCTACACACACTAGGGCCGATTTACAGTTTTACGAAGTCAATTAACCTACAAACCTGCACGTCTTTAGAGTGTGGGAGGAAACCGGAGCACCCGGGGAAAACCCACGTTGGTCACGGGGAGAACGTACAAACTCCGTACACACGGCACCCGTAGTCAGGATTGAACCCGGGTCTCTGGCGCTGTGAGGCAGCAACTCTACCGCTGTGCCCTATTCTTAAGCTTTATAGCCCTGTCCCACGGTACGAGTTCATTCCAAGAGCTCTCCCGAGTTTAAAAAAAATCAAACTCGTGGGTAAGCACGGAGAATGAACGTAGCGGGTACGTCGGAGCTCGGGTACGTCTCTTAGCGGCTCGTAACGCTAACGGCAGGTACTCGGGAAGACTCGCTAACGGCAGGTAAGCACGGGAAGACTTGTGAAGATTTTTCAACATGATGAAAAATGTCCACGAGAGCCCCCAGTACCGACGAGCGGCCATTACCGTAAATCTCCGAGTTCGAATCAGGGCAAACTCGGGAGAGCTCTTGGAATGAACTCGTACCGTGGGACAGGAGTTTTAGGCTCTGACCATGTAAAACATGGCACACATTATCTGAATTCGTGCAGGGGTGTCCTGAAATGGGAATAACTGTGTCAGAACATGAAATTGGTGAAAATAAGCTTATTTTAATTTTGAACCCAATTTTATGTTATTGTCATGAAAAAATTGGTTTGTGCTATCCAGTTAAATCATACGATTGATGCAGTGTGTAGAATATTGGCGCCATGTTTAAGAAACAATTAGACAGGTACGTGGATAGGACAGGTTTGGAGGGATATGGGCCAAATGCAGGCAGGTGGGACTAGAGTAGATGGGACATGTTGGCCA
Source organism: Malacoraja senta (assembly GCA_038087875.1). NCBI lineage: Eukaryota > Metazoa > Chordata > Chondrichthyes > Rajiformes > Rajidae > Malacoraja > Malacoraja senta. Next base: position 2,800,179 of record CM075999.1, on the reverse strand, counting down.
GCATGGGCAAGTTGGGCAGAAGGGCCTGTTTCCGTGCTGTATGACTCTATGACTCTAATATCGCTCTCAGCATTGTAGCCCATCAATTCTTTAGACAAAGTCCAATGTCCACAATGGGGTGGAGGTGAATCGGACAGTACCCTATCTTATGAAGAAGGGTCTCGACCCGAAATGTCACCTATTCCTTTGCTCCATAGCTGCTGCCTCACCCGCTGCGTTTGTCCAGCATTTTTGTCTACCTTATGGAAGGACCGTTCAGAAGCCTGATAACAGAGGGGAAGAAGCTGTTCCTGAGTCTGGTGGTGCGCGCTTTCAAGCTTCTGTATCTTCAGATGGCCATGGGCAGTCTTTATGGTCCATCCTACTATTGGTATTAGTTTGTTATGGATATGTTCCTGTATCCAGGTAGATTTGTTTGCATGCTATCTGGTCAAATCATATCTTACACAAGTAAAATCTAGATTTCGGGAGAACATGTATTGGAGTTGCCAGCATTACCAGAATATGTCTTTCACGCTGAAAAACACGTGTTCTAAAAATGTTGTGATCCTATTTACAAACCATTGGGTGATAATAGCTCTTGCAGTGTTTATTTAATTCTCTTTTTCTTCTTCTTCTTAGGCCCCCTTCGGTCATGGCTGACCAGGGGTGTCTCCAGGGTGCTATTCCCTATATGGAGGTCGTGACTTTGTTTAACGTGGGGAGACTGGTGCACAGACAGCAACCCCACGGTCCTTGACAGATCTGGGTCAGGATCCAGTGGCATGGAGTCCAAGACGACCGGAGACCCTTTTCTGCTGCAGCCTTCATCCGCCTTCCCAGCCGTTGTGACGCTCCACTAAGGTCAGCCATCGTCCTCCGCCTGTTCCACCGTTGAGGTCTTGGTTGGATTGCTCTTTGTCAGAAATCTCCCCCTCGACCTTACCGCCATGGGTGGCCCTACCAGGAGCATAGCTCCAGACGGCATCGCTCTCAGGATCTCAGGTCCACACGAGCTTCTCCACCACGACAAGGTAACACACAATCCACGGAGAAGTTATCCAATTAGTGATAAAGGAATGCAAGCGTCATAGAAAAAGATGCAAAGTGCTGGAGTAACTCAGTGGGTCAGGAGAACATGGACAGGTGACGTTTTGCGTCGGGACCCTTCTCCACATTCCATTAATGTCCTATCCATGATGTGTAGGAAGGAACTGCAGATGCAGCTTTACACCGAAGGTAAACACAGTGTGCTGGAGTAACTCAGCGGGTCAAGGCAGCATCTCTGGACGAAAAGGAATAGGTGACGTTTCAGGTCTTCAGAGACCCTTCTTCAGAGTGAAAGTAGAAAGGGGGAGAACAGGAGGTAGGAAAAGAGCAACACAGATCAGGGCCGGCAAAAGGTGACCAAGGAAGGGTGGAGCCCACAATGGTCCATTGTTGGCTGGGGAAGAGATGATAATGAAAGGATACAGAGTGCTGGGGAACAACATCTCATATTTTGCTTGGGCAGCTTACACCCCACCCTTGTATTCCCCCTCTCTCCCACCCTAGTCATCCCACTAGTTCCACATTTTACATCCCCCACCCTTTCTCTCCAGAGATGTTGTTTGACTAGTTGAGTTACTCCAGCATTCTGAGTCTGCCGTTGATAAGAAAGATGTGCCGGAAGGAAGTGCAGATGCTGGTTTAAACCACTTCATTGATAAGAAAGATCTTGATCAGTGCAACAAGAAGGGACATGGCCAGCAAATTCCCAAGAAAAGCACAGAATTACTATGAGCCCAGAGGGGTGACGTTTGAGGAAGGGTCTCGACCCGAAACGTCACCTATTCCTTCTCTGCCTGACCCGCTGAGTTACTCCAGCCTTATGTGTCTAACTTCAGGGTAAAGTTTGCATGAATTAGTAAAATGGCTAAGAAAGGCAGTAGAGTTGCTGCCTCACAGCGCCAGTGATCCAGGTTCGATCCTGACTACGGGTGCTGTCTGTGCAGAGTTTCTACCTTCTCCCCGTGACCTGCGTGGGTTTTCTCCGGGTGCTCCCGTTTCCTCCCACACTCCAAACACGTACAGGTGTGTAGGTTAATTGGCTCCGGTAAAATTATAAATTGTCCCTAGTGTGTGTGTGTAGGATAGTGCTAGTGTACGGGGTGATCGCTGGTCGGCGTGGATGGCCTGTTTCTGCGCTGTATCTCTAAACTAAACTAAACTAAAGGCATGCTTCCATTAGCAAACAAGAATACGTTTCAAACCAGAGATCAAAGCGCCCTGCGCTGCACTCGGATAAGAATTGTTTGAAGTTTTACAGTAAATCCTCTATCGTGTGCATCCACATCAGCACGAGCTCTCTTATCTGCTGGAGGTTAGACATTCATAAACACAGATAATAAGCTGCAGGTAATCAGTGAGAAACTATCGGACGACAGAGTCGCATGCAATGCTCTGCTGCCAGTGATGACAGATGTTGTATTTCTGTTCTCTATCCTGGGCATCACTGTATTGACAGCCTAACCCACTTGCCGCTTTGCCTTCGAATTTCCCTTCTGTCTTTGAGATACATTCTAGAGCCGCTGCCTCACAGCACCGGAAGGGGTCAAGGAAAGAGCGTTCACGTCGCGGCCCTGTTTCCACCGACCTTTCCACCACCACGCACGAGAAGCGACAAGACAGGCGCCATTGTACGCAGATGCCGAGAAGTGCGCTCAGCTCTGGCTGAACAACTTCTAATCTTGAGTGTGGACTCGATAAGAAGAAGCCAGCACCGGAAATCCCGGTTCGATCCTGCCCTCGGGTGCTGTCTGTGTGGGGTTTGCACGTCCTCCCAGTGACCGTGTGGGTTTCCTCCAGTTTTCTCCCAAATCCCAAAGACGGGCGGGTTTGTGGGTTAATTGACTTCTGTAAACTGCCCCTCGTCATAGAGTCATGCAGCGTTGAAACAGGCCCTTCAGCCCGACCTGCCCATGCCGACCAACATGCCTCATCTACACTCTGCCCACCCGCCAGCTATTAGCCCATTTCCCTCTAACCTTATCCTATCCTTGCACCTGTCTAAATGTTGGATAAACGTTTGCGATAGTTCCTGCCTCAACTACCTCTTGTTGAGCTTGTTCCATACACCCGCCACCATCTGTGTAAAATAGGTACCTCTCAAGTTGCTGTTGAATCTATCCATCCTCACATTAAACCTACCTATGTCCTCTGGTTCTCGATTCCCCTACTCTGGGTAAAAGACTGTGCATTTACCTGATCTCTTCCTCTCATGATTTTGTTCACACTCCCTAGTGTGTAGGGATAGGTGAGAAAGTGGGAGAACAGAGATCTAGTGTGGAAACAGGCCCTTCAGCCCACCAAGTCCACACTGACCAACGATCGCCCGCACACCAGTTCTATCCAACACACACTCGGGGAAATTTACAGAAGCCAATTAACCCACAAACCCGAACAACTTTGGAGCACGGGAGGAAGCCGGAGCACCCGGAGGAAACCCACGAGGTCACGGGAAGAACGTACAAACTCCGTACAGACAACACCTGTAGTCAGGATTGAACCCGGGTCTCTGGCACTGTGAGGCAGCAACTCCACCGCTGTGCCACCGTGCTGCCCAGTTATTGTGCTTTATAGAGTTAATTGTGAATTAAATTTAGTTCCACTCAAATTAACCCCGTGGTAAATCATTTATACATTTTATTTTTCATTTACTGGTCCAAGAATCCCATTAATTAAATGTTCACATCGCATACAGTACCAGACTTTCTTTTAACTTATTTCATTGTTGTTAAGAAGTGATGACGGAGCTAAAAGTGCTTTGTCAGTTTGGAAAAGGGCATTTTTTATCCCCTGTGGCTTGATAGCTTTGTTCAGTATAAATAGCAAATCGCGACTTCAGTTCTTTATCAATCAATATTGGCTTAGCTTTAGCACTCAACTAATGTAATTGAGGGAAGGGTTATCTAGTAATGGCCATTATGGTTCTGCCAAGCTGCTTAAAGCTCATTATCCATCAGCGTCTTTAATCACACTGTGCTGTGGTAAAATTGAAACTTCATTCAAACGATCTGTGAAAGCAAAGGATTTGCTTCGGAGTTGATTGAACCATGACGTGATTGTTGTACTACTTTTTTGTTAACTTTAAAAAGTTGGCTGTCCCACTTACGCGATTTTTTCCGGCGACTTGCCGGCACCCGTCATAGTCGCAGCGGGTGGCCGAAAAATGTCAACATGTTGAAAATCCAGCGGCGACCAGAAAAAGGTACGCCTCTTTGGGCGACTACTCACGTGTCTTCTGTAAATTACCCGTGGTGTGTAGAATGGGATGACATAGAACTAGTGAATGGGGTGATCGATGGTCACCATTGACTCAATAGGACAAAGGGCCTGTTTCCATGCTGTCGTTCGAAACTCTCAACTCTAAACTATTAATCAGTACTTCAATGGTAACCTTAGAGGAATGGAATTAAATAGTTCCTGAGCAATTTTGTACACCGCGAGGGTCGTGGTTTAACTTTCTGCTTGAAAGATGAGCATAGTTGGTTGTGATAAAAAGTCGTGTCTACTCACTACACTCTGCCTACCAAATTCGTTCAATTGAATTTGAGACGCAAAGAACAGCACACCATCTCGACTATATAGAACGCTAGACCAAGTGGGACCAGTTGGGCCCCGTTCCCCCAACGCAATATTCCACCACTCACCCATAGCCCCGACGGAAGGCCTGGTCTCCCAACGTAACCCGTTCCCCAACATAGGATTCCACCACTCACCTGCCTCCCCCAGCACTGGACTTAAAAAAAAATTCCAATTGCACTTCCCCTGGCCCCTCCCCCTCCCCCTCCTGTTCAATCACTTGCTGCCAGGACCACGACTCAGTGTTCTTATGATGTCAACATTGTTGCAAATGTCGGGTGGAGGACTGTGAGATCCCACTGTGACGTCGTAGTCTGCATCTGCCAGCATTGAAGTGTTGAAGCGATTATCAAAGTGGATTTAGTAAACTTAAAAATGTGATAACTTGTGAAATATAACATCAATCTGAACGAAACGTGATACAAACAACCACAGGTCAATGGTGAGTAAGGTGGTGCAAATATGTTTGTGCTATTGTGTACCGTTTTGGCATAGTTCCTTGAGATCGCACGCACGCAGACAGACAGACGTCCAAACACGATGATAGTTTTAGTAACATATAGTTAGAACAGTACAGCACAGGAATAGGCCCATGCAGCCAACAATGTCCGTGCTGAATATATCACTAAATTAACCCAATCTCACAAGAACACCAATTGCTGGAGGAATTCATCAGGCCAGGCAGCATCTGTGGAACAAATGCTGGACTTCCAAATGTTGTCGGCGTGAAATTGATGAAAGAAACTTCAAAGAATAAAATCTTATAAAAGATCCCGTGTAAGTTTGTTTCTTTAATCACTGCGAGATCCTTCACCACGAAAACAAATAGCGAAAAAAACAAAGGACCTAACTAAGGCTGAATTGAATTAAGTAAGAAGGAACCACAGTCGCTGGTTTACACCAAAGATAGACACAAGATGCTGGAGTAACTCAGCGGGACATGCAGCATCACTGGAGAGAAGGAACGGGTGACATTTCGGTTCTGAAGAAGGGTCTTGACTCGAAACATCACCTATTCTTTCCGTCTGCTGAATTACTCCAGTCTATCTTGAATTGAATTAAGATAAAAATTGCAAACTTGTAATGTCGGAGTCTTTATTCTTGGTTAAGGAGTCTGTGGGAGAGGGAGAATAAATGGGTGTCCGTACGTTGAACAAGTCTTCTTGCCGGAGTATCCCAACGATCGATCTTCGTTGCAGCTTCACCTTCTGACAGCACCTCGCTCAGATCTTGAACTAAACTCAGCCCGTATGTACAAAGAGATCACCACGACCGCTTCTCCCCAGCATCTCTCTCAGCTGAAGAACGATCCTCTGGGTATGCAGTAGTGTCGAGCTGTAATCGAGATCACAATACATTGTTACAGCCACAACACATGCCGATTTTTTTCGGCGACTGCCGGCCTCATGTCAGTGTCGCCAAAAGATTTGAACGTTTCAAAATCCAGCGGCGACAAAACAAATGTTGCGACACTCAGCCATGATCACATTGAATGGCGGTGCTGTCTCGAAGGGCCGAATGGCCTACTCCTGCACCTATTGTCTATAGTCTATTGTCTAAGTTAGGGAAGTTAATGAAGTCCATGCGTCCTGCATGGGTGCAGGAGGTAGCCCCGATGCAGTCGTTGACAGGGCCGGCCTTAAGCCGATTGGACCAATTGCTCCCAATTGGGCCCCGCGAGTAAGGGGGCCCCACGCCAGAGGAATCTACTCTCGGCTCGGGTAGATCTAACCCGGGTGGAGGGGGAAGAGAGGGGCGGAGAGAGAGTAGAGGGGGAAGAAAGGGGTAAACGGGGAGGGGGGTGTGAGGGGAAAAGGAGAAGGGGGAGGGGGGGAGGTGGGTCGTTCCCTCACGGTCCCGGGGCAGCGCTCCCGCCCCTCCAGTCGCCGTGCTTCACGCACGCAGCCCCGGCTCCACCCCTCTCTCTTCCCGGGGAGACGCGGTGAACAATACACGGAGGGCCGGGCCGGGGGGGTTGGAGCAACGTTTACAAACATCGGTCTCAGCTCACTCCCGTCCGCCGGGACCCCAACATCCGCTCCTGCCGCCGGCCCTCTCCCTCCCTTCTCTCCTTCCCTTCTTCCCTCCCTCCCTTCTCTCCTTCCCTCCCTCCTTCCTCTCCCTTTTCCCTTCTCTCATTCGCTCCATCCATTCTTTCTCTCCTTCCCTCCCTCCTTTCTCTACTTCCCTCCTCCCTTCTGTCCTCCCTCCCTCCTCTCCTTCCCTCCCTCCCTTCTCTCTCTCCTCTCCCTCCCTCCCTTCCCTCCCTCCCTTCTCTCTCTCCTCTCCCTCCCTCCCTTCGCTCCTTCCCTCCCACACACACATACCACACAGACAATTAACACACACACATACCACACAGACAACTAACACACACACATCACGCACGGACAACTACACACACACATACCACACAGACAACTAACACACACACATCACGCACGGACAACTAACACACACAACTAAGTTAGGATGGGGCTGAAGCCCAAAATTTAACGCCTGGACGGGTTTTTCACCAATGGTTATTGGTTTTCCAGGGTCTATTTAATTAAATTACTTTTTTTTTTCATTTCACAGTCACTAAAACAAGTGGTATTGTAACTATGTACTTTTCAGAGGTGATCTACACAATTTGTTCGTTACTTGTAGGCTTACATGTATGCAATTTTATATTCAAATGTAGCTTAGATCTATTTGGTCCATTAACTCGCATTCACTTTTTAAACGCACATGTTGATTACTTTCCATTCTACCATAGAGATATAAAGCCTATAATAGACTTTAATTATATTTCTATGATTCTACAGACCTTGGCTGGGAACCTGGGGCTCACCAAAATTGTTCCCAATTGGGCCCCGCGCCTCCTAAGGCCGGCCCCGCAGTGTGGGAGTCGGCCCTTCGGCCCTCTGAGTCCATGCCAACCAGCAATCGCCTGTACACTAGTTCCATCTCACACACTAGGGGCGATTTACCGAAGCAAATTAACCTACAAACCCACATGTCTTTGGAGTGTGGGAGGAAACCGGAGCACCCGGAAGAAAGCACGCAGGTCACGGGGAGAACGTACAAACTCCGTACAGACAGCGCCCGTAGTCAGGATCGAACCTGGGTCTCTGGCGCTGTGAGGCAGCAACTCTACCCGCTGTGCCACTGGGCCACCCGGTGAACAGGCAACAGATGAGGTACATATGGGCTTCGATGGCAAGGATTAACATAGTGGTGTGCAGCTCAGATCTGTGCAGAGAACTCAAACTATGATTTATACCTGACAAGGCGAAGAAAAAAGAGTTGCAGAATTTTCAGATACAATAGAGAGGTAAGAGAGTAAAGTTGCCTGTCCCACTTACCCCGATTTTCTCGGCGACTTGCCGGCACCCGTCATCGTCGCAGCAGGTGGCCGAAAATTTTCAACATGTTGAAAATCCAGCGGCGACCAAAAAAAGGTACGACTCTTTGGGCGACGACTCACCACCGTACAGGCGTCACCCCGCGACATGTCGACACGTGACGCCTGTATGGTGGTGAGTAGTTGTACCAAGGTACAGTGAAAAGCTTTTGTTGTGTGCTAACCAGTCAGCGGAAAGACAACACATGATTACAATCGGGACGTTTACAGTGTACGGATACATGATACGGATACATGATACGTTTACAGTGTACGGATACATGATAAGGGAATAACGTTTAGTGCAAGGTAAAGCTAGTAATTAGTGTTTATTTAGTGGCTTTAATACTGGAAATAGACAGAATATTTTATAGCAAAGGCTGGTCAAAGCCGATTAATTCAATTGGGACGGGCATGGGTGGTGCAGCGGTAGAGTTGCTGCCTTACAACGCCTAAGACCCGGGTTCGATCCTTAATTACGGGAACTGTCCGGAGTTTGTACGTTCTCCCTGTGACCCGCGTGGGTTTTCTTCGAGATCTTCGGTTTCCTCCCACACTCCAAAGACGTGCAGGTTTGTAGGTTAATTGGCTTGGTGTAAATGTAAATTATCCCCAGTGTATGTGTGTAGGATGGCGTTAGTGTGCGGGGATCGCTGTTCGGCGCGGACTTGGTGGGACGAAGGGAACTGTTTCCGCACTATATCTCTAAACTAAACTAAACTGAACTAAATTAATTTAATTTAAGTAAGTCGCGTAACGAGTCTCACCTGCGTCGACGTTTAAGTTTAAAGTCTGCGTGACTTCAGCGGTGGGGAAGACCCCAGACCATGGCGAGCTGGGTTCCTGGGCGCTGAGGGTGGGCTGCAGTCTGTTGGCACGTAGTGTGGGCACGAGCAGAGAGCTGTAGCGAGGGTCCAGGTTGGGCCCGACGGGGTAGAGTTCGTGTATAGTCCTGGCCTGGTGGTACGCTGGGCTCTGCGGGCTGAGGGGCCCAGCCAGCGGGTAGTGCCAGTGGTCTGGAGGCTGTGCCAGGTGAGGGTGCAGGGTGGCTGGGTAGGGGTCTGTCGGGGTGAGCTGCAGCTCGATGTGCGGGCTCCCGATACAGCTGCCGCTGGCTGTACACGTGGTGGAGGGCGCCTGGTAATCGCTGTCCCAGAAAGAAGCGGGGAAACTCGCTCATTCAGAGAACCTTCTGAGGAGAAAGAAAGAACAGTTTAGACTATAGAAATAGACAATAGGTGCAGGAGTAGGCCATTTGGCCCTTCGAGCCAGCACCGCCATCAATGTGATCATGGCTGATCGTCCCCAATCAGTACCCCGTTCCTGCCTTCTCCCCATATCCCCTGACTCCGCTATCTTTAAGAGCCCTATCTAGCTCTTTCTTGAAAGCATCCAGAGAACCTGCCTCCACCGCCCTCTGAGGCAGAGAATTCCACAGACTCACCACTCTCTGTGAGACCAGCATCTGCAGACCCTCTGCAGATGCTGGTTTAAACCGAAGATAGACACAAAAAGCTGGAGTAACTCAGCGGGACAGGAAGCTTATCTGGAGAGAGGGAATGGGTGACGTTTCGGGTCTCGACCCTTCTTCAGACTGAAGTCTGCGTTTTTCCAGCATTTTGTGTCAATAAACAGCTAACAATGGCCTGTTTCCTTTATCATCGTTACTTTCTTGCAAGTCTTTCATTCATTTGTTCTATATCTCTCTACATCACCATCCATATCTCTCATTTCCCTTTCCTCTGACTCTCAGTCTCAAGAAGGGTCTCGACCTGAAATGTCACCCATTCCTTCTCTCCAGAGATGCTGCCTGTTCCGCTGAGTTACTCCAGCACTTTGTGTCTATCTTCAGTCTAGTTTAGATGTCAAGCTGGAAAGGGTACAGAGAAGATTTACGAAGATGTTGCCAGGACTAGAGGGTGTGAGCTATAGGGAGAGGTTGAGCAGGCTGGGACTCTATTCCCTGGAGCGCAGGAGGATGAGGGGTGATCTTATAGAGGTGTATAAAATCATGAGAGGAATAGATCGGGTAGATGCCCAGAGGTCTCTTGCCCAGAGTAGGGGAATTGAGAAGCAGAGGACATAGGTTTAAGGTGAAGGGGAAAAGATTTAATACGAATCTGAGGGGTAACTTTTTCACACAAATGGTGGGTGGGTGAATGGAATAGAGTAGTTGAGGCTGGGACTATCCCAAAGTTTAAGAAACAGTTAGAGAGGTGCATGGATAGGACAGTTTGGAGGGATATGGACCAAACGCAGGCACTCTATGACTAGTTTACCATTGTCATGTGTACTGAGGTACAGTGAAAAGCTTGTCCAGTCAAAATACAGTACATGATTCCTTCTCTCCAGAGATGCTGCCTGTCCCGCTGAGTTACTCCAGCATTTTGTGTCTGTCTCCAGTGCCTTCCTACACATAATTGCCATCAAGCTGAGGATTGACACAAAAAGCTGGAGTAACTCAGCGGGTCAGGCAGCACCTCCAGAGAAAAGGAATAGGTGACATTTCAGATCAAGACCCTTCTCAGACTGAAGAGTCGGGGGAAGGTGGAAAACTAGAGGTATGAAAAGGTTTTAACAATTCATTGCGGCACTGATGACCCACGGAAGGTGGAGCCCACAATGGTCCACTGTGGCTGTGGAGGAGGTGATAAGAAGGGAAACAATGTAACAAGCAGGGAGGGAATGTAAGGTTTTACGTGAATTTACAGAACTCAATACTCGTGCTGTGTTGTAAGCAGCCAAGCGAATTAAGCCGTTCAAATTAAAACTCCCAAATTGGAATTATGTTCAAACTATGCAAAGTGCAAATTTGATCTAATTTTCGTATAGACCGAGCATTTCAGATACACAAGTCATTGTCGTTAGCTCATAGAATCATAGAGGTGATACAGTGTGGAAACAGGCCCTTCGGCCCAACGTGCCCACACTGGCACACTGGCCAACGTGTCCCAGCTACACTAGTCCCACCTGCCAGCATTTGGTCCATATCCCTCCAAACCCGTCCTATCTATCTACCTGTCTAACTGATTCTTAAATGTTGGGATAGTCCCAGCCTCAACTACCTCCTCTGGCAGTTTGTTCCATACACCCACCACCATTTGTGTGAAAAAGGTACCCCTCAGATTCCTATCAAATCTTTTCCCCTTCACCTTAAACCTATGTCCTCTGGTCCTCAATTCACCGACTCTGGGCAAGAGATCTGTGCGTCTACCCGATCCTATTCCTCTCACGATTTTGTACACCTCTCGACAAGCTCACGGCTCGTCCTCCTGTGCTCCAAGGAATAGAGTCCCAGCCGACTCAAGACAACTATTTCATCAAATTTTTTTTCCTGTCCACATGCAATTGAATTTTGAACTTTACAAAACTAATCCATGTCCCACGTTCCCTTCGAGCGAAGGTCAAAGGGCCATACTGGTATGCCCAACTCCATACTCCAGGAAGTTAATGCAAGGTTGTGCTACAGTCTATCCGATAGTTTTTTTTCAGTCGGGTTCGCAAAGACAGAAATGTTCAGAGTTTGGTGTGGTAAAGTTTATTATAGTCATGTGTACCGAGGTACAGTGAAAAGCTTTTGTTTGTGTGTTATCCAGTCAAAGAAAAGTCTACCAATGATTACAATAAAGCCATCCACAGAGCTCAGATAAAGGCTAAAGGGCCACAGCATCTTGTGCAAAGATATAACATTGAAGTCCAATAAAGTCTGATTAAAGATAGTCCGAGGGTCTCCAGTGAGTTAGATGGGAGGTCAGGACCACTCTCCAGCTGGTGCTAGGATGGTTCAGTTGCCTGATAACAGCTGGGAAGAAACTGTCCCTGAATCTGGAGGCAGACACAAAATGCTGGAGTTAGCGGGTAAGGCAGCATCTATGGAGAGAAGGAATTGGCGACGTTTCGGGTCGAGACCATGCTTCTGTACCTCTCGCCCGATGGGAGAGGGGAGAAGAGGGAGTGATCGGGGTGAGACGGGTCTTTGATTATGATGCTGGCCTTGCCGAGGCAGCGTGAGGTGTAGATGGAGTCAATGGAAGGAAGGTTGGTTTGCGTGAAGCGGTAGAGCTGCTGCCTGATAGGGCCAGAGCCACGGGTTCAATCCTGACTACGGGTGCTGTCTGTACGGAGTTTGTACGTTCTCCCCGTGACCTGCGTGGGTTTTCTCCGGGTGCTCCGGTTTCTCCCACACTCCAAAGACGTACAGGTTTGTTGGTTTATTGGCTTGGTATAATGTAAATTGCCCTCTGTGTAGGATAGTGTTAGTGTGTGGGGATCGCTGGTCGGCGCGGACTTGGTGGGCGGAAGTGCCTGTTTCCGCTAAACTAAACTAAAAAGTAACTACACCAGTGATGCCAGCTTGGAACTGGGGGACAGAGGCGGCTCTTGATACATTGGCCCTTCATCAGTCAGTGATGAAATCAGATTATAGGGAGGCACTGAGGCACAGCTGGTAGAGCTGCTGCCTCACAGTGCCAGAGGCCTGGGTCCAATCCCGATATTGGATGCTGCCTGTGTGGAGTTTGCACATTTCGAAACGTCACCTATCCATGTTCTCCACAGATGCTGCCTGACCTGCTGAGTTACTCCAGCACTCTGTGAAACGTCACCTATCCATGTTCTCCACAGATGCTGCCTGACCTGCTGAGTTACTCCAGCACTCTGTGAAACGTCACCTATCCATGTTCTCCACAGATGCTGCCTGACCTGCTGAGTTACTCCAGCACTCTGTGAAACGTCACCTATCCATGTTCTCCACAGATGCTGCCTGACCCGCTGAGTTACTCCGGCACACTGTGAAACGTCACCTATCCATTTTCTCCACAGATGCTGCCTGACCAGCTGAGTTACTCCAGCACTCTGTGAAACGTCACCTATCCATGTTCCGGCAGCATCTATAGAGCGAAGGGAAATAGGCAACGTTTCGGCCCGAAACCCGGAAGGGTTTCGGGCCAAAACGTTGCCTATTTCCTTCAGGGTTTCGGCCCGAAAGGTTGCCCATTTCCTTCGCTCCACAGACGCTGCCTGACCCGCTGAGTTACTCCAGCACTCTGTGAAACGTCACCTGTCCCATGTTCTCCACAGATGCTGCCTGACCCGCTGAGTTACTCCGGCACACTGTGCCTTTCCTCCTTCTGTATTAGTAGGACGCGGGACCCTTTGGAATGTAACGCACTAAATTTGTTAACCGGTTTATGACCAAAATAGACCTAGTGACCAAGGATTCTATTATTAGTTAGTATTCACCAGCCACTGCAAGGTCAACCAAGTTTCAAGATTAAATTATTTCTGGAAACCCGTGTTATATTTAGCGGTGTATATTATTGGATCTAACTACCTCATTAGGGTTGGTAATAGATCAAATCTGATGACTAAATATTTCTCGCCATTAACTAACACGGCACGGTGGCGCAGCGGTAGAGTTGCTGCCTCCCAGCGCCAGAGACCCGGGTTCCATCCTGACTACGGGTGCTGTCTGTACGGAGTTGTACCTTCTCCCCATGACCTGCGTGGGTTTTCTCCGGGTGCTCTGGTTTCCTCCCGCGCTCCAAAGACGTGCAGGTTTGTCGGTTAAATGTACAGGAAGGAACTGCAGATGCTGGTTTACACTGAAGATAAACACAAAATGCTGGAGTAACTCAGGCAGCATCTCTGGAGAGAGGGGAATGGGTGACGTTTCGGGTCGAGACCCTTCTTCAGACTGAGAGTCAGGGGAGAGGGGACACAGAATGACAGGCCCTGACTCTCAGTTTGAAGAAGGGTCTTGACCCACTTACAACGGAGACGAGGAAACACTTTTTCTCACAGAGAGTGGTGAGTCTGTGGAATTCTCTGCCTCAGAGGGCGGTGGAGGCAGGTTCTCTGGATTCTTTCAAGAGAGAGCTAGATAGGGCTCTTAAAAATAGTGGAGTCAGGGGATATGGGGAAAAGGCAGGAACGGGGTACTGATTGGGGATGATCAGCCATGATCACATTGAATGGCGGTGCTGGCACAAAGGGCTCCTGCACCTATTGTCTATTGTCTATTGTCTATTGTCTATAAAATAGTGTCTCAATAAAATCAGCCGTGCTCCATTTTTAACTTTAGATGAATCGGCCCTCAAGCAACAGGTTGCTTGTTGCCGGGGCCACAGACTGAAGGCTGCTGTTCCTACACTTCACACAGAAAACCACAACGTCGACTTTAAGAATGCTTTTTTCCAGGCAGCATTAATCCAGGATTAGTTTAGTTTAAGATGAAGACAGACGGATTCTTCCCAGCTGTTATCAGGCATCTGAACCATCCTACCACAACTAAAGAGCAGTGCTGAACTACTATCTAACTCATTGGTGACCCTCGGACTATCCTTGATCGGACTTTGCTGGCTTTACCTTGTACTAAACGTTATTCTATTACCGTGTATCTCTACACTGTAAATGGATCGATTGTAATCATGTATTGTCTTTCCGCTGACTAGTTAGCACGCAACAAATGTTTTTCACTGTACCTCGGTACACGTGACAATCAACTAAACTGAAAGATGCTGGTTTAAACCGAAGACAGACACAAAATGCTGGAGTAACTCAGCGGGACGGGCAGCATATCTGGAGAGAAGGAATGGGTGACTTTTTGGGTCGAGACCCTTCTTTTTAGTTTAGTTTAGTTTAGAGATACAGGGCGGAAACAGGCCCTTCGGCCCATCGAGACTGCACCGTCCAACAAACCCTGTACATTAACACTATCCCACATACACTAGAGACTTTTTTTTGCATTTACACCAAGCCAATTAACCTCCAAACCTGCACGTCTTTGGAGTGTGGGAGGAAGCCGAAGAACTCGGAGAAAACCCACGCAGGTCACGGGGAGAACGTACAAACTCTGTACAGGCAAGCACCCGTAGTCAGGATTGAACCCGGGTCCATGGCGCTGTGAGGCAGCAACTCCTCCGCTGCCACCGTGCCACCCAGGTCTCCATAATCTTTGGAAACACCAGATTTAAATTATCTTTTGAATGTCCACATGGACAAAATCATGAGAGGAATAGATCCACTAAACGCACCCAGAGTTCATAAGTTCATATGTTCTAGGAGCAGAATGAGACCATTCGGCCCATCAAGTCTACTCCGCCATTCAATCATGGCTGATCTATCTTTCCCTCTCAACCCCATTCTGCTGCCTTCTCCCCATAAACCCCTGACACCTGTACTAATCATTAACTAGGGTCTCTTGCCCAGAGTAGGGGAACGGAGAACCAGAGGACATAGGTTTAAGGTGTGAGGGAAAGAGATAATAAGAACCTGATGGGGAGCTTTTTCACACCCTTGTTCAGACTGATTGAGTCCGTTGAGTTACTCCAGCACTTTGTCACCTTTTTCTTATATTCAATGCCCTGGCGGATGGAAGGCATTCACACCATACACCCCCTTTAGGCAGTGGAGGCCAATTCACTGGATGTATTCAAGAGAGAGTTAGATGTGGCTCTTGGGGCTAACGGAATCAAGGGATATGGAGAGAAAGCAGGAACGGGCTACTGATTGTGGATGATCAGCCATGATCATATTGAATGGCGGTGCTGGCTCGAAGGGCCGAATGGCCTACACCTGTACCTATTTTCGATGTTTCTATGTTACCTGTGTTACTAGAACATTGAGCATAAAGAGATTTAGTTTAGTTTAGAGATACAGCGCGGAAACAGGCCCTTCGGCCCACCGAGTCCGCACCGACCAGCGATCCCCGCACACTAACACTATCCTACACACACTAGGGATGATTTTTTACATTTATACCAAGCCAATTAATCTACAAACCTGCATGTCTTTGGAGCGTGGGAGGAAACCGAAGATCTCAGAGAAAACCTACACGGGTCACGGGGAGAACGTGCAAACTCTGTACAGACAGCACCCATAGTCAGGATCGAACCTGGGTCTCTGGGGCTGTAAGTACTGTAAGGCAGTAACTCTACCGCTGCACCACCATGCGGTATGGAACAAAACTTGCATTGTATTGTGAATCTGTGGAATTCTCTGCCTCAGAAGGCAGTGGAGGCCAATTCACTGGATGCTTTCAAGAGAGAGTTAGATAGGGCTCTTAAAGATAGTGGAGTCAGGGGATATGGGGGGAAGGCAGGAATGGGGTACTGATTGGGAATGATCAGCCATGATCACAGTGAATGGCGGTGCTGGCTCGAAGGGCTGAATGGCCTACTCCTGCACCTATTGTCTATTGTCTATTGTCTTTGCCTATTGTATTCTTTGTAACATGGGAGGTTGATGGGTGCTCCAGTTTCTCCCACATCCTATTGAAGTTGTTAGGTTATTGAGCCACAGTACATTGTCCCGATTGGGCAGGTCAGGGCTATCATCTGGTGGAGGGTGAGTCGATGACAAATGAGACAGAATAGGTTACAGGTGGGAGAACCATAAAATCATAAGGCATAGGAGCATTAGGCCATTCGGCCCATCGAAGCTGCTCCTCCATTCAGTCATGGCTGATCTATTTATTCCCCTCTTACTGCAGAAGATCACAAAACTGGGACAGGTCAGAGCAGGTGGGCCGAAGGGCACTGTAGGGTAAAGAGAAGGCAGACAAAATGTGTCGGAAGGAACTGCTGATGCTGGTTTATACTGCCAAAATGCTGGAGTAACTCAGTGCATTTGGCAGCATCTCTGGAGAAGAAAGAACCCTTGCAGGTGCTATCACAATGTTTAAGAAACATTTAGACAGGTACATGGATAGGACAGGTATAGAGGGATACGGGCGAAACGCAGGCAGGTGGGGCTAGCGTAGATGTGACGGAAGATAGACACAAATGGTGGAGTAACTCAGCGGGTCAGGCAGCATCTCTGGAGAACAGATGCAGGTGATGGTTCTGGTCGAGACCCTTCTTCAGACTTTTCTCCAGAGATGCTGAGTTACTCCAGCATTTTGAGTCTATCCAGGGTTAGAACAGAGACGAGGAAACACTTTTTCTCACAGAGAGTGGTGAGTCTGTGGAATTCTCTGCCTCAGAGGGCGGTGGAGGCAGGTTCTCTGGATGCTTTCAAGAGAGAGCTAGATAGGGCTCTTAAAAATTGCGGAGTCGGGGGATATGGGGAGAAGGCAGGAACGGGGTACTGATTGGGGATGATCAGCCATGATCACATTGAATGGCGGTGCTGGCTCGAAGGGCCGAATGGCCTACTCCTGCACCTATTGTCTATTGTCTATAAACCAGCATCTGTAGTTCCTTCCTGCACAGTGTAGATGGGGCATATTGCTGTAAGGCTGCTAAACAGCCACTCTGTACTCACAGTCACCTGATTCTGCGGCTTGGCAGGGACACTATAATAACTGGCACTGGCCACTTCAATAACTAGCACTGGCCACTTCAATAACTGGCACTGGCCACTTCAATAACTGGCACTGGCCACTCAAATCAGCCACCCCGGACATGTTTATGATTGGTTTTACTGTATTTTAACGTTGTTTTTATCTATTTTAACTTTATACTGTTCCATCAGGGACTGGATTGTTTTTAGTGTCATTATGTGTGAAATATTTTAAACGTCATGTGCGATGCTCCGGTATTCCCTGGGAAATGTCTTTTCGTTTTGCACTGTACAACTGTTGCTTGCAAGATGACAATAAAGGAATTGAATTGAATTGAATTGAATATTGGTCAGTTTGGGCAAGTTGGGTCGAAGGGCCTGTGTTTCCACGCTGTATCACTCTATCATGCTCTGGCTCTGTGACTCAACAATCTAGGCTTCTGTTTACAATTGAAGTTGGAGGTTTTCAGGTTGCTTTGTCTCTTCTCATTATCTCTCTCTCTCTCTCTCTCTCTCTCTCTCTCTCTCTCTCTCTCTCTATCTTTTTGAGCTCGACTTTGTAGCTATCTGGATTTAACCTGGTGTTTAGTGAAACTATATCCCTAGATTACACCTGTTCTCTGTTCTCCACTTGCCCGTCTATATATTTATGGTTTAATTTGTTTGCTGTGAGGAGGTCTAGTTCACTTCAACCCTCGTGTAGGAAGGAACTGCAGATGCTGCTTTAAATCGAAGACAGGCACAAAAAGCTGGAGTAACTCAGCGGGACAGGCAGCATCTCTGGAAAGAAGGAACGGGTGACGATTCGGGTTGAGACCCTTGGTTAGGGATAAGGGAAATGTGAGATATAGACGATGATGTAGAGAGATAAAGAACAACGAACGAAAGATATGCGAAAAAGTCACGATGGTAAAAGAAACAGGGCCATTGTTAGCTACTTGTTGGGTGAAACCAAGAAGCTGGTGAACTTGGGTGGGGGAGGGAAAGAGAGAGAGGGAATGTCAGAGGTTTCTGTCCCGCTGAGTTACTCCAGCTTTTTGTGTCTCTTCGCTTCAACCCTTCAAGTGTTCAAAATGGACTGGCCATTGATTCCAACCTTGGAAAGTAAATAAAGTAAGGTACAGGAGCCTGAAATCTGCAACATCCTGGTTCAGGAATAGCTACTTCCCCACAGCCATCAGGCTATTAAATTCTCCAACAAACAAACTCTGAACTGTAACAGCCTCTTGCACTTTATCTGCTAATTTATGTGTATAATGAACTGAACTGTTCTGTATTTTTGCTAACAATATCCTGTTGTGCTGCAGCAAGCAAGAATTTCATTGTCCTATCTGGGACACATGACAATAAACTCTCTTGACTT
This sequence comes from Malacoraja senta, assembly GCA_038087875.1. Taxonomy (NCBI): domain Eukaryota; kingdom Metazoa; phylum Chordata; class Chondrichthyes; order Rajiformes; family Rajidae; genus Malacoraja; species Malacoraja senta. Next base: position 2,781,547 of record CM075999.1, on the reverse strand, counting down.
GACAGTGGTGAAGAAGGGTCTCGACCCGAAACGTCACCTATTCCTTCGCTCCATAGATGCTGCCGAAACCCTTAAGGAAATAGGCAACGTTTCGGGCCGAAACCCTTAAGGGTTTCGGCCCGAAACGTTGCCTATTTCCTTCGCTCCATAGATGCTGCCTCACCCGCTGAGTTTCTCCAGCATTTTTGTCTACCTTCGATTTTTCCAGCATCTGCAGTTCCTTCTTATACAGTGGTCAGGATTAGAGCGTTTAGTAATGAACAAACACCCAGGCCAAGTCTTAGTATTTTTTATGGATGGAGCATGGCGTTGCAATAATTTTCTTGCAGCCACTTGCAAACAAACACAACATTTTATATTGCACGTAAACCGTGTAAATGTTCGAGGAAATGACCATGAACTCTGCAGCGAAATGGCCGGAGCACTGTTGGTGACATATCTCGTTTAGTTTAGAGATACAGCACAGAAACAGGCCCTTCGGCCCACCGAGTCCAAGCCGACCAGCGATCCCCGCACACTGACACCACCCTACACACACTAGGAACAATTTACATTGACCACAAACCAATTGACTAACCTACAAACCTGTCTGCAGTCTGAAGAAGGGTCTCTACCCGAAAGCGTCACCCATTCCTTCTCTCCAGAGAAGCTGCCTGACCCGCTGAGTTACTCCAGCGTTTTGTGTCAACCTACAAAGACCTGCACGTGTGGGAGGAAACCGGAGCACCCGGTGAAAACCCACGCGGGTCGCGGGGAGAACGTACAAACTCCGTACAGACAGGATGGAACCCCTGGTTATGACTCTAATAGGCGATGTTTCGGGTTGGGAGCCTTCTTAAGACATCGGGCATTGAGTTCAGATCCGTACCTGAAGACCCAGTGCTCCCTTTGCGGCCTCTGGTGCTTCTGGCGTCGGGGTTATAGTTGCTCAGAGCGCGGGTGAAATGCTGGTCCACCAGCGCGTTGATGTCCCCGTTGAGGTAGGTGAAGAGGACACACTTGGAGTTGATGTACTCCGCCTCGGGTCGCTCCTGCTCCCTCCGCGCCTCCTCTTTGCTGGTGGCCGGGCTGGAAGAAGTTGAGGCTTCCATCGACAAACCCCACTGCACTCGCGAACACACACACTGACAATCTGCAAGAGGGAGACACAAAACAAACTGGAGTAACTCAGCGGGACAGGCAGCATCTCTGGGGAGAAGGAATGGGTGGCGTCGCAATAGACAATAGGTGCAGGAGTAGGCCATTTGGCCCTTCGAGCCAGCACCGCCATTCAACGTGATCATGGCTGATCATCCCCAATCAGTACCCCGTTCCTGCCTTCTCCCCATATCCCCTGACTCCGCTATTTTTGTGCCTGTCGACAATGGAATTACTGACCTTCCTCTCAGTGGCTCTCACACTCGAGATATACAAATTTTGGTATACATATTGATATAATAAGCACTAAACTTAATAGCATTAAATATTCACATTTCAGCTCAAAAACTATATATTTTAATCCACTGAAGAATTGTCCTTTAGACCCTTGAAATTGAATGCATTGTAAATTCAACTCCTTGAGTAGGTTAACTGAAGTTCAATTCAATACACTTGTTTCGTCATTACGTACGCCTTTATATTTTAGTTTTAGAGATACAGCGCGGAAACAGGCCCTTCGGCCCATCGAGTCCGCACCGACCAGTGATTAATAGACTATAGACAATAGACAATAGGTGCAGGAGTAGGCCATTCAGCCCTTCGAGCCATTCAATGTGATCATGGCTGATCATCCCCAATCAGTACCCCGTTCCTGCCTTCTCCCCATATCCCCTGACTCCGCTATTTTTAAGAGCGCTCTCTAGCTCTCTCCTGAAAGCATCCAGAGAACCGGCCTCCATCGCCCTCTGAGGCAGAGAATTCCACAGACTCACCACTCTCTGTGAGAAAAAGTGTTTCCTCGTCTCCGTTCTAAATGGCTTACTCCTTATTCCTAAACTGTGGCCCCTGGTTCTGGACTCCCCCAACATCGGGAACATGTTTCCTGCCTCTAGCGTGTCCAAGCCCTTAACAATCTTTTTCAGACCGTGAGAGTCAAGTGAAAAGGGAAACGAGGAGGTATAGACGGTGATGTAGAGAGAGATATAGAACAAATAAATGAATGCAAGATATACAAAAAAGTAACGATGATAAAGGAGATAGGCCATTGCAAGCTGTGGGGGGGGGGGGGGGAGGTGTGAAAACGAGAGATCAAAGGGGAGTAAAGAAATGAAGAACATTGTTGGCTGAGGGGACAATCAGTAACATTCTATCAGGAGGACAGTGAAACTAGTGGGAGAACTAGGGTGGGAGAGGGATGGAGAGAGAGAGAGAGAGATAGGCAACGTTTCGGGCCGAAACCCTTAAGGAAATAGGCGACGTTTCGGGCCGAAACCCTTAAGGGTTTCGGCCCGAAACGTCGCCTATTTCCTTCGCTCCATAGATGCTGCCTCACCCGCTGAGTTTCTCCAGCGTTTTTGTCTACCTTCGATTTTTCCAGCATCTGCAGTTCTTTCTTAAACACAAAAGTACAGGAGGTCGGGGCAGCGTCTCTGAAGAAGGGTCTCGACCCAAAAACGCCACTTATTCATTTTCTCCAGTGATGCTGCCTGAACCCGCTGAGTTACTCCAGCACTTTGTGTCTTTTTGCGCATTCATCTGCAGTCCCTTGTTTCTATATTTAACAACGCAATTCGGTATGTATTTAAACAGAAATCACAGCAGAACACTCGGCTCAAATTACTTGAAGGGTCAAGTAATTGCGAAAGGAACAACGAAATTCTTTAAAAAAAAAGTCACCCGTTCCTTCTCTCCGGAGATGCTGCCCGTCCCGCTGAGTTACTCCAGCACGTTGTATCTGTATTTTTTTTTCCCAATCTGATATTTCTTCTGTCACAATTAGTGAGTCAAGAGAGTTTTATTGTCATGTGTCCCAGATAGGACAATGAAATTCTTGCCTGCTGCAGCACAACAGAATATTGTTGAAGGGTTGAAGCGAAGAGACACAACAAAGCTGGAGTAACTCAGCGGGACAGAAACCCCCGACATTCCCTCCCCCACCCAAGTTCACCAGCTTCTTGGTTTCACCCAACAAATAGCTAACAATGGCCCTGTTTCCTTTATCATCATTACTTTTTCGTATTTCTTTCGCTCCTTACTATCCATGTTCTCCAGAGATGCTGCCCGTCCCGCTGAGTTACTCCACCACTCTGTGTCTACCCTTTCAAAAAGTGAACTCCAGATTTGGGCCAATTTGAGATGAAGTTTAATTTCACAAGGAACTGCAGATGCTGAGAATTTCGTTGTGCTTCACTTAGGAAACGTTACCTGCGGTTGGTTCAGTTCCCCACCGGTGGAAGACCGGGATGGGACAGCTGTGCACCGAGCAGTCCCGACCAAACACAAAATGCTGGAGGAACTCAGCGGGTCAGGCAGCATCTGTGGAGGGAATGGACGGGCGACTTTACGGATCTGGAACTTTCTTCTGAACCGGGAACCACACTAGACTGTCTGTTCAACGTTGCGAATAGAGTCTAACGAAGGGTCTCGACCCGAAAAGCCACCCGAAATTCATCCTCTCCATAGATGCTGCCTGACCCGCTGAGTTACTCCAGCAGTTTGCATACATCTTCAGTTTAAACCAGCATCTGTAGTTCCTTCCTAAACATAAACTTTTTAAGGGTCTCGACCCGAAACGGTATCGACTATTGAAGACATCAAAAATGCTGGAGTAACTCAGCGGGACAGGCAGCTTCTCTGGAGAGAAGGGATGGGTGACGTTTCGGGTCGAGACCCTTCTTCTGACTGAGAGTTTCTCCCTCTCCCCTGGCTCTCTGTCTGAAGAAGGGTTTCGGCCCGAAACGTTGCCTATTTCCTTCGCTCCATAGATGCTGCTGCTGCACCCGCTGAGTTTCTCCAGCACTTTTTGTCTACCTTCAATTTTCCAGCATCTGCAGTTCCTATCTACACGTCAGATTGAACAATATAAGTAAGAATTTCGGGGCAAATCACAATAAAACACTCTTAAAGGCGACGTTGCGGGTCGGGACCCTTCAAAAGTTTATGTTCAGGAAGGAACTACAGATGCTGGTTTAAACTGAAGATGTATACAAAATGCTGGAGTAACTCAGCGGGACAGGCAGCATCTCTGGAGAGAAGGAATGGGTGACGTTTTGGGTCGAGACCCTTCATCAGACTGAGAGTCAGGAGAAAGGAGTCTGAAGAAGGGTCTCGACCCGAAACGTCACCCATTCCTTCTCTCCAGAGACGCTGCCTGTCCCGCTGGGTTACTCCAGCATTTTGTGTCTGTCTTCGGGGGGTGGGGGACGAGAGATATAGGCGGCGATTGACAGAGAGATAGTACATAGTACATAAAAACAGCTAACATTCCAAGCTTACCTAACAAGACTCGAGCATAGTCCACCCCAGAGTCCCACCGAGGAATCTAATACTCTTGGCAAGGGGAGGCTCGCAGGGTGAGTTAGCAGTCTGTAAAGGGAGTCCCTCCTGCGTGTAAGGTGTAGCTAGCGCCGGGCAGTTGTTGGAGTGACTGGGATATTCCACACACTTTGGACATGACTCGCAGCTACTTTGCCGGGGACACGGGCGTTGGAAGAACTCCACGTTCACTGGCGAGTGAGGGGGTGGGTGGATGATAGATGATAGATGATATCCTCGCCTGTCTCCAATCGCTGCCGGATCCTGGGCCCGGCCTCCAGTGGGACTGAGTGACAACTGGCGGCCGGGAGCAGCGACCCTCGGACACAAGGACCCCCCGCTCCTCCCAGACCCAACCAGCGCGTCCCAACAGCGGCGCCGTGTCCTTAATAAAAAGCGCCTCGTAAAAGTGAGACACGGGTAACCCAGCGGGACAGGCGGCATCTCTGGAGGACATGGATAGGTGATGTTTCGGGTCGGGACACCTTCCTTCAGGCTGGGAACAGTCTCAACTCAAACTAAACTCAATAAACTCAACTAAGCTGAACTGAAGACGAACTGTGCAGGAAGGAACTGCAGATGCTGGTTTAACTCGAAGATAGACACAAAATGCTGGAGTAACTCAGCGGGACAGGCAGCATCTGTGGAGAGAAGGAATGGGTGACGTTTCGGGTCGGGCCACAGCCTCAGAATTAAAGGACGTTCCTTTAGGAAGGAGATGAGGAGGAATTTCTTTCGTCATAGGGTGGTGAATCTGTGGAATTCATTGCCATAGAAGGCTGTGGAGGCCAAGTCAGTGGATATTTGTAAGGCATAGATTGATAGATTCTTGATTAGTACGGGTGTCAGGGGTTATGGGGAGAAGGCAGGAGAATGGGGTTAGGAGAGAGAGATAGATCAGCCATGATTGAATTGCGGAGTAGACGTGATGGGCAGAATGGCCTAATTCTACTCCTATTCCTTATGATATGTGCAGGTCCCAGCATCAGGGGCGTCTGTTTTAGTTTTAGATTTGGTTTGAGCCACACCATGGAAATGGGCCCTTCAGCCCGCTGAGCCCATGCCGACCATCGATCTTCATACTACTTCCATCTTATCTCACCTTAGTATTCACTCCCTACACACTAGGGGCAATTTACAGAAGCCAATTAACCTACAAACCCGCACGTCTTCGGGATGTGGGAGGAAGCCAGAGCACCCGGAGGAAACCTTTACAAGATCACTCCTCAGCTTCCTACACTCCAAGGAACATAGTCCTAGCCTGTCTAACCCTGTTATTTTAGACAATAGCCAATAGACAATAGGTGCAGGAGTAGGCCATTTAGCCCTTCGAGCCAACACCGCCATTTAATGTGTTCATGGCTGATCATCCCCAATCAGTACCCCGTTCCTGCCTTCTCCCCATATCCCCTGACTCTGCTATTTTTAAGCCCTATCTAGCTATCTCTTGAAAGCATCCAGAGAACCTGCCTCCACTGCCCTCTGAGGCAGAGAATTCCACACTCACAACTCTCTGTGAGAAAAAGTGTTTCCTCATCTCCGTTCTAAATGGCTTACCCCTTATTCTTAAACTGTGGCCCCTGGTTCTGGACTCCCCCAACATCTGTTGGCTGGTTAGGATGCAACACAAGCTTTTCGCTGTGCCTCGGTACAGCTGACAATAAACTAAACTGAGCTGAACTATTTTTGAACACTATGAATGAAAGCTTTCAGGGCGGCATGGTGGTGCAGCGGGTAGAGTTGCTGCCTCACAGCGCCAGAGACCCAGGTTCGATCCTGACTACGGGTGCTGTCTGTACGGAGTTTGTACTTTCTCCCCGTGACCTGCGTGGGTTTTCTCCGAGATCTTCAGTTTCCTCCCACACTCCAAAGTCGTGCAGGTTTGTAGGTTAATTGGCTTGGTATAAATGTAAATTGTCCCCAGTGTGTGTAGGATAGTGTTAGTGTGCGGGGATCACTGGTCGGTGCGGACTCGGTGGGCCGAAGGGCCTGTTTCCGCTCTGCATCTCTAAAACTAAACTAAAATAAGCTGAAAAGATCACACTTCAGGCACTTTATTAACACATGCCATGCAATTACAAGAACCTCTGTATTTTATTTGAAATGCATAATCATTGAAATAACCATGAAAACACTTAATCACTGGCTAACATTACTTCCAGGCACCACCGACATAGTTTAAACTATTTCTCAGCAGGAAAGCAACTTTGAAAATGCTTTGGTAGACAAAAGTGCTGGAGAAACTCAGCGGGTGCAGCAGCATCTATGGAGCGAAGGAAATAGGCAACGTTTCGGGCCGAAACCCTTAAAGGGTTTCGGCCCGAAACGTTGCCTATTTCCTTAAGGGTTTCGGCCCAAAACGTTGCCTATTTCCTTAAGGGTTTCGGCCCGAAACGTTGCCTATTTCCTTAAGGGTTTCGGCCCGAAACGTTGCCTATTTCCTTCGCTCCATAGATGCTGCCGCACCCGCTGAGTTTCTCCAGCACTTTTGTCTACCTTCGATTTTCCAGCATCTGCAGGTCCTTCTTAAACACTTTGAAAATGCTTTCACTGTTTCACCCATCAATGATGAGTAAATGTTAAAGTAATAAAACTTACGTAACGACTTGCCTCTACAACAGTTTATTGTTTTTATAGCAAGCTTTGGGAACTGGGATGCACACACAACTAATTTATCAGTTCCTGCACCCCAGCACAACGTTTGCATATCTGCAGTCCTGTAAATTGTTCTCGAGACTCCTGGCAGCAAAAATCTTTCCCATTCCAGATGAACTGTATCAAGTTACTACCAAATGTGTGTTGTCTTTTAGTCTCATGTTTTGGTTCTTTATTTTAAAAGACAGCGTGATTCAATGGAAGGCAGATGAAGGCGACAAAGCTTGTTTGAAGATAGACTCAGCGGGTCAGGCGGCATCTCTGGAGAGAGAGAATGGGCGACGTTTCGGGCCGCCACCCTCGTTCAGACTGACAGTCGGGGGAGAGTCACGTGTCTGTGGGATTTCCCCGCCTCAGAGGGCGGTGGAGGCTGGTTCTCTGGATACTTTCAAGAGAGAGCTAGGGGTGGGAGAATGCAACCTTCACGTGGTCCACCCTGTTTCGACAAATGCAATCAAATGCACAATCAAATAAGATCAAATAGAACAAGTTGTCCTACAACTTTAGGCTGTGCACGCCATACGCAAGAAGAAGAAGAGGGAGTTAGATAGAGCTCTTAAAGATAGCGGAGTCAGGGGATATGGGGAGAAGGCAGGAACGGGGTACTGATTGGGGATGATCAGCCATGATCACATTGAATGGCGGTGCTGGCTCGAAGGGCCGAATGGCCTACTCCTGCACCTATTGTCTATTGAAAGGGAAACAAGGGATATAGACGGTGATCATAAGATCATGTGATAGGAGCAGAATTGGGCCATGCGGCCTCTCAAGTCTACTCCGCCATTCAATCATGGCTGATGTATCTCTCCCTGCTAACTCCATTCTCCTGCCTTCTCCCCATAACCTCCGACACCCATTTGGGTGATATGGAGAGATATACGACAAAGGAAGAAAAGATGTGCAAAAAATAGCGCTGATAAAGGAAACAGGCCATAGTTATGTGGGCTAGGTGAAAACGAGTTACAGACAATGAAACTCACCAGGACAACATTGAAACTAGGAACAGTGACCAGGGTGGGGGTGGGACAGAGAGAGAGAGGGGATGCAAGGGTTACTTGATGTTAGCGAAATCAAAACACATACCGCTGGGTTGTAAGAAATGTGAGATATTCACAGAATATTTATTCACAGAATGGAGTTCCGTGTTGGTGTTATCTTGGGGTAATTCCAGCTGAACCTGCCTTACTTTTAATGGTTCGTGGGGTGTAGATGTCAGTACCAAGGCTGGTGTAGATGCGTCGGTGAGACCAAGCGCACACTGGACGATCTTTTCGCTGAACACCTATGCTCAGTCCGCCTTGGCCTACCTGATCTCCCGGTTGCCAAACACTTTAACTGCCCCTCCCATTCCCACACTGACCTCTCTGTCCTGGGCCTCCTCCACTGTCAGAGCGAGGCCAAATGCAAATTGGAGGAACAGCACCTTCATCATTCGATCGGGCAGCTTACACCCCAGCGGTATGAACATTGATTTCTCTAACTTCAAGTAGCCCCTTGCTTTCCCTCTCTCTCCACCCTGGTCATCTTGTTAGTTTCCCTGTTTGTATCCCTTGGTTAACATCTCATCCACAGCCAACAATGGACCATTGTGGGCTCCACCTTTCCCGAGTCATGCTCTGCTTTGTCCTTTGTACCTTTTCATACCTCTAGTTTCCCTCATCCCTGACGCTCAGTCTGAAGAAGGGTCTCGACACGAAACGTCACCTATTCCTTTTCTCCAGAGATGCCGCCTGACCCGCTGAGTTGCCCCAGTACTTTTTCTCTATCTGCTAGCATGGATAGAGCATCCCTGAGGGCACAAGGCTGGAGGGTGGTTCAGAAACGACCACACTGGTCGCACGGGAGACACAAGGTGGGTTCTTAAACGGGGATTAGTGTGGATAGGCAAAAGGGGCAGCATTGATTTGATGGGCCGAAGCGCCAGCTTGCGTGCTGTACAACTCAGTGACATGGGACTCTGCAGCAGGTCCGGGTGGCAGAGTGGTGGAGATTGGGTAGAGTTGCTGCCTCACAGCGCCAGAGACCCGGGTTCGATCCTGACCTCGGGTGCTGTCTATGTGGAGTTTGCGCGTTCTCCCCGTGACCGCGTGGGTTTCCTCCCTGTGGCTCCGGTTTCCTCCCACGTCCCAAAGACATTACGGGTTTGTCGGTTAATTGGCCCTCTGTGAATTGCCCAGGGAGTGGATGAGAAAGTGGGATAACATAGGACAGGTGATCGATGGTTGGTGCGGACTTGGTGGGCTGAAGTTTTAGTGTTAGAGATACAACGCAGAAACAGACCCTTTGTCCCACTGAGTCCACACCGACCAGCGATCCCCGTACATTAAAACCATCTTACACACACGAGGGACAATTTACACTTATACCAAGCCAATTAACCTGACAACCTTACTAATCGGGAATCTGTCAATCTTCGCTTTAAAAATACTTAAACACTTAACTCCCAAAGACTTAGCCTCCGCAGCTGTCTGTGGCAATGAATTCCACAGATTCACCAATAAATTCCACAGATTCACCATCCTCTGGCTAAATAAATTCCTCCTCATCTCCTTCCTAAAGGAACGTCCTTTAATTCTGATGCTGTGACCTCTAGTCCTAGACTCTCCCTCTAGTGGAAGCATCCTCTCCACATCCACTCTGTCCAGGCCTTTCACTATTCGGTACGTTTCAATGAGGTGTCCCCTCATCCTTCTAAACCCGAGTGAGTACAGGCCCAGTGCCGTCAAACGCTCCTCAATGATTCAATGATATTTTATTGTCCCATGTACCTAAGTACAGTGAAATGCTGTGTTTTTCGTACAACCTGGTAAAAATCACGCAGCACTCATCACCTCGGCAGTACACAAGAGTCGCCACGTTTCTGACACCGAAAAGGTTGAAACAAGTTCATCGAACAGTTTTATCTTCTGTTCACAGTGGTGAACCAGGCCCGCCCCTCGTCCCCCCCCCCCACCCCTCCAATCACCCCCCTTGATTGGGTCAACTCGGGTCTCTGGCGCTGCGAGGCAGCAACTCTACCGCTGCGCCACCGTGCTGCCTCAGCGATCTAGAGGTTATTGCGATGCCACCACACTTGTCCAGGGCGCAGCGGTAGAGTTGCTGCCTCACAGCGCCAGAGACCCGGGTTCCATCCTGACTACGGGTGCTGTCTGTACGGAGTTTGTACGTTCTCCCCGTGGACCTGCGTGGGTTTTCTCCGGGTGCTCAGGTTTCCTCCCACACTCCAGGTTTGCAGGTTAATTGGCTACCACCTCTAACAGTGTACCTCGGTGCACGTGGCAATAAACTAAGCTGAACTAACTCTACCATGCCGCCCTGGAGCCGAGGTACTCAGTCGATGAGTACAATGGCTTCTTTGAGACAGGCAATGATAATTTTATAGATGAGTCTGGTGGGGATGTGAAGTACAGCTGCCAGCAGTCAGTCAGACCTGCAGAATCTTTCCAGGTTTGCTGGAGCATTTGCAATGACAGTAAATATATTAATTGCTTCAACTTACAGCCAGAGGCTCTAACAGCTGCCTCTGACCGTTTGTCTGCACTGCCAGCACCGATTTTTCAGAAGGGCTGTTTACCCGCAAGGTGACCAAACTAGGACACGAGTTAGGGTGCTGACAGACTTTTGTGAAGTGGTAATCCAGCCTAAAACAGATCACAACACACCCGGGTCAAAAATAATCCAATACATTCAATCAATGGTTAGCAGCATGAGAGTTTCATCACATTGTGGGATCTAAGGCAAGTTGGCACGTATTAACTGCTCCAACTTACTTTGTATGGACTACAGTAAACTTCATGGAGTCAAAGCCAGATACAGCAATGTAGACAGGCACTTCAGCCCCGTGTACATGTGTGTGTGTGTATGTGTGTGTGTGTGTGTGTACATGTGTGTGTATGTGTGTGTGTGTGGGTGTACACGTGTACATGTGTGTGTATGTGTGTGCATGTGTGTATGTGTGTGCATGGGTGTGTATGTGTGTGCGTGGGTATATGTGTGTGTACATGTGTGTGTATGTGTGTGCGTGTGTGTATTATGTGTACATGCGTGCATGTGTGTGTATGTGTGTGTATGTGTGTGCCTGTGTATATGTGTGTGTGTATGTGCGTGTGTGTGTGTGTGTGTGTGTGTGTGTGTGTGTGTGTGTGTGTGTGTGTGTATGTGTTTGTGTGTGTATGTGTGTGTGTGTGTGTGTGTGTATGTGTGTGTGTGTGTGCGTGTGTGTGTGTGTGTATGTGTGTGTGCGTGTGTGCGTGTATATATGTGCAAACACGTGTTTGTTTCAGTGTGTGTGTGTGTATACGTGTACATGTATTTAGTTTAGATTAGTTTAGTGATACTAGGGACAACTTTACAACTATATCGGCCCAGTGAGTCCACGCCGATCCCCGCACACCAACACTGTCCTATCCACACTAGGAATAATTTTACAATTTTACAAAAGCCAATTTAACCTACAAACCTGTACGTCTTTGGAGTGTGGGAGGAAACCGGAGCATCCGGAGAAAACCCACATGATCACGGGAAGAACGTACAAACTCCGTACAGACGGCACCCGTAGTCAGGATCGAACCCGGGTCTCTGGCGCTGTGAGGCAGCAACTCTACCGCTGCGCCACCGTGCCGGTCTCACCCCGTGCTGTGAGTTTGGTGTGTGTTTTGTTTGAAGATACCTGTGATGAGGCAAGTGCAACATGTTCTATCTGAAGAAAGAAAGGTCTCGACCCAAAACGTCACCTATCCATGTTCTCCGGAGATGCTGTCTGACCCGCTGAGTTACTCCAGCACTTTGTGTCCTGCCATGTTGTTTTATACAATCTATCCATACTCCTATGGCTCTATAAACGCAAGCAAATGGGACTAAATTAATTGGGGCATCTTGGTTGGCATGGACGAATTGGGCCGAAGGGCCTCTTTCTGTGCTGTCCATGACATCAGAAACCAGATAACTAATCAATGTAATGTTTTTTCTTTTTTAATTTGGTAAGTGAACCACACGGTCTTATTCCAATTTTTTATTTATTTACTTCGTTTTTTCACCCTATCTACTTATTTTTTTTATTTTGATTGCTGTTTTTCTTATTTTGTTTTATTTATGGTGATGGTGTTGCACTGGTTTGTATACATCTCAGAAAAATCAATAAAAATTTAAGTGAAAAAAAAAAAGAGCCCTGAATGGATGAATAATTTGCAATGGTTGAGTTACTGCCTCACAGCACCAGAGACCCGGGTTCGATCCTGGCTACGGGTGCCGTCTGTATGGAGTTTGTACCTTCTCCCTGCGACCGCGTGGGTCTTCTCCGGGTGCTCCGGTTTCCTCCCACGCTCCAAAGACGTACAGGTTTGTAGGTTATTAGACTTCGGTAAAATTGTAAATTGTCCCAAGTGTGTGTCGGATAGTGTTAGTGTGCGGGGATCGCTGGTCGGCGCGGACTCGGTGGGCCGAAGGGCCTGTTTCCGCACAGTATCTCTAAACTAAACGAAACTCAACGGGTCAGGCAGCATTTCTGGGGAGAAAAGGATAGGTGGTTTCAGGTCGCGACCCATCTTCAGACACAATATTTAGTTTATTTATCAAATATGTGAAATTACCAAAAGATAGTAATTTGATTTTAAAATATATGGTCTGAAGAAGCATTTTGGCCTGAAAAAATGCCTATTTCCTTTGCTCTATAGATGCCTGCCTCACCCGCTGAGTTTCTCCAGCATTTTTGTCTACCTTAACAAAAACAATGCTGCCCAAAAAAGCACAAATTCTTACAGAAATAAATTGCAATTTCATCAGGTTTTAGAATGGTATCGGGAGAGATTCCTGCTCGTTATGTACATGTTCAAAATAAATCCTTGTGAAGCACCTTTTATGTTGATTGTAAATAACGATCTCAGTAAATCCAATCCTTTAGTTTGCAGTCGGCATTTATAAATGTCGATACAAGGAACTGCAGATGTTGGGAATCTAGAGTTAAATACAAAGTGCTGGAGTAACTCAAAAGATCTGGCAGCATCTGTGGAGGGGATGGACAGGTGATGTTTTGGCTCAGGACCTTCTACAGACTCTATTGCAGTAAGGGGTGGGGGGGTGGGGTGGGTGGGGGGAGGAGAGAAAGCTGGTAAAGAGAGGCAGAGGAACAGCACCCATTCTTTCTCTCCAGCGATGCTGCCTGTCCCGCTGAGTTACTCCAGCATTTTGTGTCTATCTTTGGAAGTGGGTCAAAGCCTGGCTAGTGATAGGTGGATAGACACAAAATGCTGGATCAACTCAGCGGGTCAGGCAGCATCTCTGGGGGAAAGGAACAAGTGACGTTTTGGGTCGGGACCCTTCCTCAGACTGAAGATGTGTTTCTAATCCTGCTCTTAGCTTGATACAAAAGGTCCCAGGACTCTGTCTCATATCCTCATGCTGTAGTCAGTTTCTCAGTCAGTTTCTTTAGCCAGAGTCAAGCCAAGTCAAGTCACATTTATTTATATAGCACATTTAAAAAACAACTCTCGTTGGCCAAAGTGATTTACATTTGTTATAAGAATAGCATAAACAAAACAAACTACATACATATATACATGTAGCCCTCACTCAGAGGACGTCAGGAAAGGCTTGGGAGTATAGATAAGTTTTTAGTCTTCACTTAAAAGAGTCGATGGAGGGGGCAGTTCTAATGGGAAAGGGGATGCTGTTCCACAGTCTAGGGGCTGCAACCGCAAAGGTGCGGTCGCCCCTGAGCTTATGCCTAGACCGTGGGATATTCAGCAACCCCAAGTCGGCCGATCTGAGAGGCCTGGAGGTGGAGTGGTGGGTGAGAAGACCTTTTATGTAGGTGGGGGCAAGCCCATTGAGGGCTTGTAGACAAAGAGGGTGGTGAATCTGTGGGGACTCATTGCCACAGACAGCTGTGGAGGCCTAGTCAATGGATATTTTTAAGGCGGAGATTGACAGATTCTTGATTAGTACGGGTGTCGGGGGTTATAGGGAGAAGGCAGGAGAATGGGGTTGTGAGGGAGAGGTAGATCAGCCATGATTGAATGGCGGAGTAGACTTGATGGGCCGAGTGGCCTAATCTGCTCCTATCACTTATGAATTAATGACCTTCTCCGAGCAATGAAGTTGGAGGAGGCGAGTTTTGCTGATCTTGTTGCTACTTCAAAATCTAAACCAGTAAATGTCCAGACTTACAGGTGATAATTAGTTTCTGTTGGGGCCCATCCAGGAACAGTCGGTCCTTATAGGATAGGAGACATGAACATTGACAGGGAATGCAGGGCTGTGGTTACAGACCGTGATTTATAGATTTGCAACAACTTCATAGAGAGTAAGAGTGCAATAAACACTAAATAACTGGACGATGTTCAAACATTTGTGAGTAATATTTAGAGTGAGTTAATTATGGACACATCATGCACATGCCACATAGGAAAATGGTGAATATCATAAATAAAATTCAGAAACTTCAGATGAATGAGTGAATAAGTTTATTGGCCAAGTATTCACATACAAGGAATTTGCCTTGGTGCTCCGCCCGCAAGTGACAACGACATACAGTGACAGTTAGGAATGACACGTAAAAACACTAAACATTATAAGATGAAAAGCACATTTTTACTGTAATGTCCATTTTAAATGAGATGAATATTGCATATTCATCAGGGCCAAGTACAGAGAGGTGCCAAGTTTAATTTGGTTTAGTTCATAGTTTAGTTTAGAGATATAGCATGGAAACAGGCCCTTCGGCCCACTCAGTCCGTGCTGACCAGCGATCCCTGTATGCTAACACTATCCGAGGCGATCGGGACAATTTGCAATTTACGGAAGCCAAATTAACCTGTACGGCTTTGGAGTGTGGGAGGAAACCGGAGCACCCGGAGAAAACCCACGCGGTCAAAGGGAGAAGGTGCAAACTCCGTACAGACAGCACCCGTAGTCAGGACCGAACCCGGGTCTCTGGCGCTGTGAGGCAGCAACCCTTCCGCTGCGCCAACGTGCCGCCCACAAGATTGTGAAAATAATTAATGTTGCAAATATTGAGCAGGTAGGTGTTCCATCCGAGACACTGACTCTGTTTCTCTCTCCACAGATGCTGCTCTTCTGCTGAATATATCCAGCACTCTCTGTTTTCATAACTGATGACAGGACCATGTTCAAGTTAAGCCATGTGAGTCGATACAGCTTAGGGCTCGTCACTTGACATCTTGTTCAGCATTCCATTCCAGGACATGTCTCGATGCAGGACCAGGAGGATAATTTTAATCAATGCTGGCATTCAAGAAGCAATGTATTTGAAGTCTTGCCCAATTTCCCATTGACAATCTGACTCCAGATTTTGGTAGACAAAAATGCTGGAGAAACTCAGCGGGTGCAGCAGCATCTATGGAGCGAAGGAAATAGGCAACGTTTCGGGCCGAAACCCTTCTTCAGACTGATGGAGGGTGGGGGCGGGGAGAAGAAAGGAAAAAGGAAGGAGCCCAAGGGCTGAGGGAGAGCTGAGAAGGGGAGGAGACAGGAAGGGCTACCGGAAATGGGAGACTTCAATGTTTATGCCACTAGGGTGCAGACTGCCCAAGTGGAATATGAGATGTTGTTCCTCCAATTTCCGGTGGTGCTCACTCTGGCCATGGAGGAGGCCCAGGACAGAGAGGTCGGATTGAGAATGGGAGGGGGAGTTGAAGCGCTGAGCCACCGGGAGGTCAGGTTTGGTTAATGCTGATTTTGGTGATGGATGACTGAGATTTTGATATTAGTTTAGAGAGATAAAGCACGGAAACAGGCCCTTCATCCCACCGAGTCATCAGCGACCATCGATCACCCGTTTGTGGTAGTTCTGTGTTATTCCCACTTTCTCATCCACTCCCGACACACTAGGGGGCAATCTACAGAGGACCATTTAACCTACAAACCCGCACGTCATTGGGTTGTGGGAGGAAACCGGAGCACCCGGAGGAAACCCACGCAGGTCACAGGGAGAACTTGCAGACCCCACACACAAACAGCAACCGAGGTCAGGATCGAACCTGGATCTCTGGCGCTGTGAGGCAGCAGCTCTACCAGCTGTGCCACTGTTTAGTTTAATTTATTGTCTCGTGTACCGAGGTCCAGTGAAAAACTTTTTTGATGTGTGCTAGCTATCCAGTCAGCGGAAAGACAATAGATAATTACAGTCGAGCTGTCCACAGTGTATAGATACAGGATAAATGGTATCCTGTAGGCAGGAAACATGTTCCCGATGTCAAGTCAAGTGAGTTTATTGTCATGTGTCCCTGATAGGACAATTAATTCTTGCTTTGCTTCAGCACACAGAACATAGTAGACATTGACTACAAAACAGATCAGATGTTGGGGGAGGCCAGAACCTGGGGCCACAGTTTAAGAATAAGGAGGTAAGCCATTTAGAACGGAGACGAGGAAACACTTTTTCTCACAGAGACTGGTGAGTCTGTGGAATTCTCTGCCTCGGAGGCTGGTTCTCTGGATGCTTTCAAGAGAGAGCTAGATAGGGCTCTTAAAAATAGCGGAGTCAGGGGATATAGGGGGAGAAGGCAGGAACGGGGTACTGATTGAGGATGATCAGCCATGATTGCATTGAATGGCGGTGCTGGCTCGAAGGGCCGAATGGCCTACTCCTGCACCTATTGTCTATTGTCTATTGATAAATGGTATAACATTTAGTGCAAGGTAAAGTGCAGCAAAGTCTAATTAAAGCTAGTCTGAAGGTTTCCAATGAGGTAGATGGAAGGTTAGGATTTTAGAGCTTAATGAACTGTGGGTTCAAAAACAAAGCTCGGACTTTCTGGCTGTTGTTTTATGCTGCTGCAGGTGCTGGAGTAACTCAGTGGGACAGGCAGCATCTCTGCAGAAATGGATGACATTTCAGGTCGGAACCCTTCTTCAGAACCAGAGTCAGGGTCTGAAGAAGCGTTTCCGACTTGAAACGTCACCTATTCCTTTCCTCCAGAGATGTCGCCTGTCCCAGTGAGTTACTCCAGCACCTTTTGTCTACCTTTGTTGCGTCTACCTTTGTTTTCCTAGTTGTGTCCACCTAGTCAGGTTGGCTGCCAGTGACTAGCGGTGTTCCGCAGGGCTCGGTGCTGGGGCCGCTACTCTTCACGTTGTATATTAATGATTTGACGAGGGGATTGATGGCTCTGTTGCAATGTTTGCGGATCTGATACGAAAATAGGTGGAGGGGCAGGTAGTGTAAAGAAAGCAGGGACTCTGCAGAAGGACTTGGACAGGTTGGGAGAGTGGGCAGAGAAGTGGCAGATGCAATATAGTGTAGCAAAGTGTGGAGTCGTGCATTTTGGTAGCAGGAATAAATGGGGTGAGAATCCAGAAATCAGGGGTGCAAAGGGACTTGGGAATGTTGGTGCAGAATTCCCAAAGAGTCAATTAGCAGGTCCAATCGCTAGTAAGAAAGCAAACTTAATGCTAGCATTTATTTCAAGAGGGCTTGAAACCAAAAACAGGGATGTAATGTTGAGGCTCCATAAGTTGCTGGTAAGGCCTCATTTGGAATGCTTTGAACAATTTTGGGCACCATATCTGAGGAATGATGTGCTGGCTCTCATACAACTGCAACATGATGTCCCAACTTCTATACTCAATACTCTGACTGATGAAGGCCAAAGTGCCAAAAGTCTTTTTGACCACCTTATCTACCTGCGACTCGACCTTCAAGGAACCATTGCGCCTGTACTCCTAGATCCCTCTGCTCTACAAACACTACCCAGAGGCCTAGCATCCTACTG
>CM075999.1:2677644-2763510 GCA_038087875.1 Malacoraja senta | reverse complement strand
TAACACTATCCCACATACACTAGAGACTTTTTTTTTGCATTTACACCAAGCCAATTAACCTCCAAACCTGCACGTCTTTGGAGTGTGGGAGGAAGCCGAAGAACTCGGAGAAAACCCACGCAGGTCACGGGGAGAACGTACAAACTCTGTACAGGCAAGCACCCGTAGTCAGGATTGAACCCGGGTCCATGGCGCTGTGAGGCAGCAACTCCTCCGCTGCCACCGTGCCACCCAGGTCTCCATAATCTTTGGAAACACCAGATTTAAATTATCTTTTGAATGTCCACATGGACAAAATCATGAGAGGAATAGATCCACTAAACGCACCCAGAGTTCATAAGTTCATATGTTCTAGGAGCAGAATGAGACCATTCGGCCCATCAAGTCTACTCCGCCATTCAATCATGGCTGATCTATCTTTCCCTCTCAACCCCATTCTGCTGCCTTCTCCCCATAAACCCCTGACACCTGTACTAATCATTAACTAGGGTCTCTTGCCCAGAGTAGGGGAACGGAGAACCAGAGGACATAGGTTTAAGGTGTGAGGGAAAGAGATAATAAGAACCTGATGGGGAGCTTTTTCACACCCTTGTTCAGACTGATTGAGTCCGTTGAGTTACTCCAGCACTTTGTCACCTTTTTCTTATATTCAATGCCCTGGCGGATGGAAGGCATTCACACCATACACCCCCTTTAGGCAGTGGAGGCCAATTCACTGGATGTATTCAAGAGAGAGTTAGATGTGGCTCTTGGGGCTAACGGAATCAAGGGATATGGAGAGAAAGCAGGAACGGGCTACTGATTGTGGATGATCAGCCATGATCATATTGAATGGCGGTGCTGGCTCGAAGGGCCGAATGGCCTACACCTGTACCTATTTTCGATGTTTCTATGTTACCTGTGTTACTAGAACATTGAGCATAAAGAGATTTAGTTTAGTTTAGAGATACAGCGCGGAAACAGGCCCTTCGGCCCACCGAGTCCGCACCGACCAGCGATCCCCGCACACTAACACTATCCTACACACACTAGGGATGATTTTTTACATTTATACCAAGCCAATTAATCTACAAACCTGCATGTCTTTGGAGCGTGGGAGGAAACCGAAGATCTCAGAGAAAACCTACACGGGTCACGGGGAGAACGTGCAAACTCTGTACAGACAGCACCCATAGTCAGGATCGAACCTGGGTCTCTGGGGCTGTAAGTACTGTAAGGCAGTAACTCTACCGCTGCACCACCATGCGGTATGGAACAAAACTTGCATTGTATTGTGAATCTGTGGAATTCTCTGCCTCAGAAGGCAGTGGAGGCCAATTCACTGGATGCTTTCAAGAGAGAGTTAGATAGGGCTCTTAAAGATAGTGGAGTCAGGGGATATGGGGGGAAGGCAGGAATGGGGTACTGATTGGGAATGATCAGCCATGATCACAGTGAATGGCGGTGCTGGCTCGAAGGGCTGAATGGCCTACTCCTGCACCTATTGTCTATTGTCTATTGTCTTTGCCTATTGTATTCTTTGTAACATGGGAGGTTGATGGGTGCTCCAGTTTCCTCCCGCATCCTATTGAAGTTGTTAGGTTATTGAGCCACAGTACATTGTCCCGATTGGGCAGGTCAGGGCTATCATCTGGTGGAGGGTGAGTCGATGACAAATGAGACAGAATAGGTTACAGGTGGGAGAACCATAAAATCATAAGGCATAGGAGCATTAGGCCATTCGGCCCATCGAAGCTGCTCCTCCATTCAGTCATGGCTGATCTATTTATTCCCCTCTTACTGCAGAAGATCACAAAACTGGGACAGGTCAGAGCAGGTGGGCCGAAGGGCACTGTAGGGTAAAGAGAAGGCAGACAAAATGTGTCGGAAGGAACTGCTGATGCTGGTTTATACTGCCAAAATGCTGGAGTAACTCAGTGCATTTGGCAGCATCTCTGGAGAAGAAAGAACCCTTGCAGGTGCTATCACAATGTTTAAGAAACATTTAGACAGGTACATGGATAGGACAGGTATAGAGGGATACGGGCGAAACGCAGGCAGGTGGGGCTAGCGTAGATGTGACGGAAGATAGACACAAATGGTGGAGTAACTCAGCGGGTCAGGCAGCATCTCTGGAGAACAGATGCAGGTGATGGTTCTGGTCGAGACCCTTCTTCAGACTTTTCTCCAGAGATGCTGAGTTACTCCAGCATTTTGAGTCTATCCAGGGTTAGAACAGAGACGAGGAAACACTTTTTCTCACAGAGAGTGGTGAGTCTGTGGAATTCTCTGCCTCAGAGGGCGGTGGAGGCAGGTTCTCTGGATGCTTTCAAGAGAGAGCTAGATAGGGCTCTTAAAAATTGCGGAGTCGGGGGATATGGGGAGAAGGCAGGAACGGGGTACTGATTGGGGATGATCAGCCATGATCACATTGAATGGCGGTGCTGGCTCGAAGGGCCGAATGGCCTACTCCTGCACCTATTGTCTATTGTCTATAAACCAGCATCTGTAGTTCCTTCCTGCACAGTGTAGATGGGGCATATTGCTGTAAGGCTGCTAAACAGCCACTCTGTACTCACAGTCACCTGATTCTGCGGCTTGGCAGGGACACTATAATAACTGGCACTGGCCACTTCAATAACTAGCACTGGCCACTTCAATAACTGGCACTGGCCACTTCAATAACTGGCACTGGCCACTCAAATCAGCCACCCCGGACATGTTTATGATTGGTTTTACTGTATTTTAACGTTGTTTTTATCTATTTTAACTTTATACTGTTCCATCAGGGACTGGATTGTTTTTAGTGTCATTATGTGTGAAATATTTTAAACGTCATGTGCGATGCTCCGGTATTCCCTGGGAAATGTCTTTTCGTTTTGCACTGTACAACTGTTGCTTGCAAGATGACAATAAAGGAATTGAATTGAATTGAATTGAATATTGGTCAGTTTGGGCAAGTTGGGTCGAAGGGCCCTGTGTTTCCACGCTGTATCACTCTATCATGCTCTGGCTCTGTGACTCAACAATCTAGGCTTCTGTTTACAATTGAAGTTGGAGGTTTTCAGGTTGCTTTGTCTCTTCTCATTATCTCTCTCTCTCTCTCTCTCTCTCTCTCTCTCTCTCTCTCTCTCTATCTTTTTGAGCTCGACTTTGTAGCTATCTGGATTTAACCTGGTGTTTAGTGAAACTATATCCCTAGATTACACCTGTTCTCTGTTCTCCACTTGCCCGTCTATATATTTATGGTTTAATTTGTTTGCTGTGAGGAGGTCTAGTTCACTTCAACCCTCGTGTAGGAAGGAACTGCAGATGCTGCTTTAAATCGAAGACAGGCACAAAAAGCTGGAGTAACTCAGCGGGACAGGCAGCATCTCTGGAAAGAAGGAACGGGTGACGATTCGGGTTGAGACCCTTGGTTAGGGATAAGGGAAATGTGAGATATAGACGATGATGTAGAGAGATAAAGAACAACGAACGAAAGATATGCGAAAAAGTCACGATGGTAAAAGAAACAGGGCCATTGTTAGCTACTTGTTGGGTGAAACCAAGAAGCTGGTGAACTTGGGTGGGGGAGGGAAAGAGAGAGAGGGAATGTCAGAGGTTTCTGTCCCGCTGAGTTACTCCAGCTTTTTGTGTCTCTTCGCTTCAACCCTTCAAGTGTTCAAAATGGACTGGCCATTGATTCCAACCTTGGAAAGTAAATAAAGTAAGGTACAGGAGCCTGAAATCTGCAACATCCTGGTTCAGGAATAGCTACTTCCCCACAGCCATCAGGCTATTAAATTCTCCAACAAACAAACTCTGAACTGTAACAGCCTCTTGCACTTTATCTGCTAATTTATGTGTATAATGAACTGAACTGTTCTGTATTTTTGCTAACAATATCCTGTTGTGCTGCAGCAAGCAAGAATTTCATTGTCCTATCTGGGACACATGACAATAAACTCTCTTGACTTGACAGTGGTGAAGAAGGGTCTCGACCCGAAACGTCACCTATTCCTTCGCTCCATAGATGCTGCCGAAACCCTTAAGGAAATAGGCAACGTTTCGGGCCGAAACCCTTAAGGGTTTCGGCCCGAAACGTTGCCTATTTCCTTCGCTCCATAGATGCTGCCTCACCCGCTGAGTTTCTCCAGCATTTTTGTCTACCTTCGATTTTTCCAGCATCTGCAGTTCCTTCTTATACAGTGGTCAGGATTAGAGCGTTTAGTAATGAACAAACACCCAGGCCAAGTCTTAGTATTTTTTATGGATGGAGCATGGCGTTGCAATAATTTTCTTGCAGCCACTTGCAAACAAACACAACATTTTATATTGCACGTAAACCGTGTAAATGCTCGAGGAAATGGTCATGAACTCTGCAGCGAAATGCCCGGAGCACTGTTGGTGACATATCTCGTTTAGTTTAGAGATACAGCACAGAAACAGGCCCTTCGGCCCACCGAGTCCACGCCGACCAGCGATCCCCGCACACTGACACCACCATACACACACTAGGAACAATTTACATTGACCACAAACCAATTGACTAACCTACAAACCTGTCTGAAGAAGGGTCTCTACCCGAAAGCGTCACCCATTCCTTCTCTCCAGAGAAGCTGCCTGACCCGCTGAGTTACTCCAGCATTTTGTGTCAACCTACAAAGACCTGCACGTGTGGGAGGAAACCGGAGCACCCGGTGAAAACCCACGCGGGTCGCGGGGAGAACGTACAAACTCCGTACAGACAGGATGGAACCCCTGGTTGTGACTCTAATAGGCGATGTTTCGGGTTGGGAGCCTTCTTAAGACATCGGGCATTGAGTTCAGATCCGTACCTGAAGACCCAGTGCTCCCTTTGCGGCCTCTGGTGCTTCTGGCGTCGGGGTTATAGTTGCTCAGAGCGCGGGTGAAATGCTGGTCCACCAGCGCGTTGATGTCCCCGTTGAGGTAGGTGAAGAGGACACACTTGGAGTTGATGTACTCCGCCTCGGGTCGCTCCTGCTCCCTCCGCGCCTCCTCTTTGCTGGTGGCCGGGCTGGAAGAAGTTGAGGCTTCCATCGACAAACCCCACTGCACTCGCGAACACACACACTGACAATCTGCAAGAGGGAGACATTAAAAAAACTGGAGTAACTCAGCGGGACAGGCAGCATCTCTGGGGAGAAGGAATGGGTGGCGTCTCAATAGACAATAGGTGCAGGAGTAGGCCATTTGGCCCTTCGAGCCAGCACCGCCATTCAATGTGATCATAGCTGATCATCCCCAATCAGTACCCCGTTCCTGCCTTCTCCCCATATCCCCATGACGCCGCTATTTTTAAGAGCCCTATCTAGCTCTCTCTTGAAAGTATCCAGAGAACCTGCCTCCACCGCCCTCTGAGGCAGAGAATTCCACAGACTCACCACTCTCTGTGAGAAAAAGTGTTTCCTCGTCTCCGTTCTAAATTCTTAAACTGTGTGGCCCCTGTTTCTGGACTCCCCCAACATCGGGAACATGTTTCCTGCCTCTAGCGTGTCCAAGCCCTTAACAATAATTTTCAGACTGTGAGAGTCAGGTGAAAAGGGGAAACGAGGAGGTATAGACGGTGATGTAGAGAGAGATATAGAACAAATAAATGAATGCAAGATATACAAAAAAGTAACGATGATAAAGGAGATAGGCCATTGCAAGTTGTCGGGGGTGGGGGGGGGTGGGGGGGAGGTGTGAAAACGAGAGATCAAAGGGGAGTAAAGAAATGAAGAACATTGTTGGCTGAGGGGACAATCAGTAACATTCTATCAGGAGGACAGTGAAACTAGTGGGAGAACTAGGGTGGGGGAGGGATGGAGAGAGAGAGAGAGGGATAGGCAACGTTTCGGGCCGAAACCCTTAAGGAAATAGGCAACGTTTCGGGCCGAAACCCTTAAGGGTTTCGGCCCGAAACGTCGCCTATTTCCTTCGCTCCATAGATGCTGCCTCACCCGCTGAGTTTCTCCAGCGTTTTTGTCTACCTTCGATTTTTCCAGCATCTGCAGTTCTTTCTTAAACACAAAAGTACAGGAGGTCGGGGCAGCGTCTCTGAAGAAGGGTCTCGACCCAAAAACGCCACTTATTCATTTTCTCCAGAGATGCTGCCTGAACCCGCTGAGTTACTCCAGCACTTTGTGTCTTTTTGCGCCTTCATCTGCAGTCCCTTGTTTCTATATTTAACAACGCAATTCGGTATGTATTTAAACAGAAATCACAGCAGAACACTCGGCTCAAATTACTTGAAGGGTCAAGTAATTGCGAAAGGAACAACGAAATTCTTTTTAAAAAAAGTCACCCGTTCCTTCTCTCCGGAGATGCTGCCCGTCCCGCTGAGTTACTCCAGCACGTTGTATCTGTATTTTTTTTTCCCAATCTGATATTTCTTCTGTCACAATTAGTGAGTCAAGAGAGTTTTATTGTCATGTGTCCCAGATAGGACAATGAAATTCTTGCCTGCTGCAGCACAACAGAATATTGTTGAAGGGTTGAAGCGAAGAGACACAACAAAGCTGGAGTAACTCAGCGGGACAGAAACCCCCGACATTCCCTCCCCCACCCAAGTTCACCAGCTTCTTGGTTTCACCCAACAAATAGCTAACAATGGCCCTGTTTCCTTTATCATCATTACTTTTTCGTATTTCTTTCGCTCCTTACTATCCATGTTCTCCAGAGATGCTGCCCGTCCCGCTGAGTTACTCCACCACTCTGTGTCTACCCTTTCAAAAAGTGAACTCCAGATTTGGGCCAATTTGAGATGAAGTTTAATTTCACAAGGAACTGCAGATGCTGAGAATTTCGTTGTGCTTCACTTAGGAAACGTTACCTGCGGTTGGTTCAGTTCCCCACCGGTGGAAGACCGGGATGGGACAGCTGTGCACCGAGCAGTCCCGACCAAACACAAAATGCTGGAGGAACTCAGCGGGTCAGGCAGCATCTGTGGAGGGAATGGACGGGCGACTTTACGGATCTGGAACTTTCTTCTGAACCGGGAACCACACTAGACTGTCTGTTCAACGTTGCGAATAGAGTCTAACGAAGGGTCTCGACCCGAAAAGCCACCCGAAATTCATCCTCTCCATAGATGCTGCCTGACCCGCTGAGTTACTCCAGCAGTTTGCATACATCTTCAGTTTAAACCAGCATCTGTAGTTCCTTCCTAAACATAAACTTTTTAAGGGTCTCGACCCGAAACGGTATCGACTATTGAAGACATCAAAAATGCTGGAGTAACTCAGCGGGACAGGCAGCATCTCTGGAGAGAAGGAATGGGTGACGTTTTGGGTCGAGACCCTTCTTCAGACTGAGAGTCAGGAGAAAGGAGTCTGAAGAAGGGTCTCGACCCGAAACGTCACCCATTCCTTCTCTCCAGAGACGCTGCCTGTGCCGCTGAGTTACTCCAGCATGTTTGTGTCTGTCTTCGGGGGGTGGGGGACGAGAGATATAGGCGGCGATTGACAGAGAGATAGTACATAGTACATAAAAACAGCTAACATTCCAAGCTTACCTAACAAGACTCGAGCATAGTCCACCCCAGAGTCCCACCGAGGAATCTAATACTCTTGGCAAGGGGAGGCTCGCAGGGTGAGTTAGCAGTCTGTAAAGGGAGTCCCTCCTGCGTGTAAGGTGTAGCTAGCGCCGGGCAGTTGTTGGAGTGACTGGGATATTCCACACACTTTGGACATGACTCGCAGCTACTTTGCCGGGGACACGGGCGTTGGAAGAACTCCACGTTCACTGGCGAGTGAGGGGGTGGGTGGATGATAGATGATAGATGATATCCTCGCCTGTCTCCAATCGCTGCCGGATCCTGGGCCCGGCCTCCAGTGGGACTGAGTGACAACTGGCGGCCGGGAGCAGCGACCCTCGGACACAAGGACCCCCCGCTCCTCCCAGACCCAACCAGCGCGTCCCAACAGCGGCGCCGTGTCCTTAATAAAAAGCGCCTCGTAAAAGTGAGACACGGGTAACCCAGCGGGACAGGCGGCATCTCTGGAGGACATGGATAGGTGATGTTTCGGGTCGGGACACCTTCCTTCAGGCTGGGAACAGTCTCAACTCAAACTAAACTCAATAAACTCAACTAAGCTGAACTGAAGAGGAAGTGTGCAGGAAGGAACTGCAGATGCTGGTTTAACTCGAAGATAGACACAAAATGCTGGAGTAACTCAGCGGGACAGGCAGCATCTGTGGAGAGAAGGAATGGGTGACTTTTCGGGTCGGGTCACAGCCTCAGAATTAAAGGACGTTCCTTTAGGAAGGAGGTGAGGAGGAATTTCTTTAGTCATAGGGTGGTGAATCTGTGGGATTCATTGCCATAGAAGGCTGTGGAGGCCAAGTCAGTGGATATTTGTAAGGCATAGATTGATAGATTCTTGATTAGTGCGGGTGTCAGGGGTTATGGGGAGAAGGCAGGAGAATGGGGTTAGGAGAGAGAGATAGATCAGCCATGATTGAATTGCGGAGTAGACGTGATGGGCCGAATGGCCTAATTCTACTCCTATTCCTTATGATATGTGCAGGTCCCAGCATCAGGGGCGTCTGTTTTAGTTTTAGATTTGGTTAGAGCCACACCATGGAAATGGGCCCTTCAGCCCGCTGAGCCCATGCCGACCATCGATCTTCATACTACTTCCATCTTATCTCACCTTAGTATTCACTCCCTACACACTAGGGGCAATTTACAGAAGCCAATTAACCTACAAACCCGCACGTCTTCGGGATGTGGGAGGAAGCCAGAGCACCCGGAGGAAACCTTTACAAGATCACTCCTCAGCTTCCTACACTCCAAGGAACATAGTCCTAGCCTGTCTAACCCTGTTATTTTAGACAATAGCCAATAGACAATAGGTGCAGGAGTAGGCCATTTAGCCCTTCGAGCCAACACCGCCATTTAATGTGTTCATGGCTGATCATCCCCAATCAGTACCCCGTTCCTGCCTTCTCCCCATATCCCCTGACTCTGCTATTTTTAAGCCCTATCTAGCTATCTCTTGAAAGCATCCAGAGAACCTGCCTCCACTGCCCTCTGAGGCAGAGAATTCCACACTCACAACTCTCTGTGAGAAAAAGTGTTTCCTCATCTCCGTTCTAAATGGCTTACCCCTTATTCTTAAACTGTGGCCCCTGGTTCTGGACTCCCCCAACATCTGTTGGCTGGTTAGGATGCAACACAAGCTTTTCGCTGTGCCTCGGTACAGCTGACAATAAACTAAACTGAGCTGAACTATTTTTGAACACTATGAATGAAAGCTTTCAGGGCGGCATGGTGGTGCAGCGGGTAGAGTTGCTGCCTCACAGCGCCAGAGACCCAGGTTCGATCCTGACTACGGGTGCTGTCTGTACGGAGTTTGTACTTTCTCCCCGTGACCTGCGTGGGTTTTCTCCGAGATCTTCAGTTTCCTCCCACACTCCAAAGTCGTGCAGGTTTGTAGGTTAATTGGCTTGGTATAAATGTAAATTGTCCCCAGTGTGTGTAGGATAGTGTTAGTGTGCGGGGATCGCTGGTCGGTGCGGACTCGGTGGGCCGAAGGGCCTGTTTCCGCTCTGCATCTCTAAAACTAAACTAAAATAAGCTGAAAAGATCACACTTCAGGCACTTTATTAACACATGCCATGCAATTACAAGAACCTCTGTATTTTATTTGAAATGCATAATCATTGAAATAACCATGAAAACACTTAATCACTGGCTAACATTACTTCCAGGCACCACCGACATAGTTTAAACTATTTCTCAGCAGGAAAGCAACTTTGAAAATGCTTTGGTAGACAAAAGTGCTGGAGAAACTCAGCGGGTGCAGCAGCATCTATGGAGCGAAGGAAATAGGCAACGTTTCGGGCCGAAACCCTTAAAGGGTTTCGGCCCGAAACGTTGCCTATTTCCTTAAGGGTTTCGGCCCAAAACGTTGCCTATTTCCTTAAGGGTTTCGGCCCGAAACGTTGCCTATTTCCTTAAGGGTTTCGGCCCGAAACGTTGCCTATTTCCTTCGCTCCATAGATGCTGCCGCACCCGCTGAGTTTCTCCAGCACTTTTGTCTACCTTCGATTTTCCAGCATCTGCAGGTCCTTCTTAAACACTTTGAAAATGCTTTCACTGTTTCACCCATCAATGATGAGTAAATGTTAAAGTAATAAAACTTACGTAACGACTTGCCTCTACAACAGTTTATTGTTTTTATAGCAAGCTTTGGGAACTGGGATGCACACACAACTAATTTATCAGTTCCTGCACCCCAGCACAACGTTTGCATATCTGCAGTCCTGTAAATTGTTCTCGAGACTCCTGGCAGCAAAAATCTTTCCCATTCCAGATGAACTGTATCAAGTTACTACCAAATGTGTGTTGTCTTTTAGTCTCATGTTTTGGTTCTTTATTTTAAAAGACAGCGTGATTCAATGGAAGGCAGATGAAGGCGACAAAGCTTGTTTGAAGATAGACTCAGCGGGTCAGGCGGCATCTCTGGAGAGAGAGAATGGGCGACGTTTCGGGCCGCCACCCTCGTTCAGACTGAGAGTCGGGGGAGAGTCACGAGTCTGTGGGATTTCCCCGCCTCAGAGGGCGGTGGAGGCCGGTTCTCTGGATACTTTCAAGAGAGAGCTAGGGGTGGGAGATTGCAACCTTCACCTGGTCCGCCCTGTTTCGACAAATGCAATCAAATGCACAATCAAATAAGATCAAATAGAACAAGTTGTCCTACAACTTTAGGCTGTGCACGCCATACGCAAGAAGAAGAAGAGGGAGTTAGATAGAGCTCTTAAAGATAGCGGAGTCAGGGGATATGGGGAGAAGGCAGGAAAGGGGTACTGATTGGGGATGATCAGCCATGATCACATTGAATGGCGGTGCTGGCTCGAAGGGCCGAATGGCCTACTCCTGCACCTATTGTCTATTGAAAGGGAAACAAGGGATATAGACGGTGATCATAAGATCATGTGATAGGAGCAGAATTGGGCCATGCGGCCTCTCAAGTCTACTCCGCCATTCAATCATGGCTGATCTATCTCTCCCTGCTAACTCCACTCTCCTGCCTTCTCCCCATAACCTCCGACACCCATTTGGGTGATATGGAGAGATATACGACAAAGGAAGAAAAGATGTGCAAAAAATAGCGCTGATAAAGGAAACAGGCCATAGTTATGTGGGCTAGGTGAAAACGAGTTACAGACAATGAAACTCACCAGGACAACATTGAAACTAGGAACAGTGACCAGGATGGGGGTGGGACAGAGAGAGAGGGGATGCAAGGGTTACTTGATGTTAGCGAAATCAAAACACATACGGCTGGGTTGTAAGAAATGTGAGATATTCACAGAATATTTATTCACAGAATGGAGTTCCGTGTTGGTGTTATCTTGGGGTAATTCCAGCTGAACCTGCCTTACTTTTAATGGTTCGTGGGGTGTAGATGTCAGTACCAAGGCTGGTGTAGATGCGTCGGTGAGACCAAGCGCACACTGGACGATCTTTTCGCTGAACACCTATGCTCAGTCCGCCTTGGCCTACCTGATCTCCCGGTTGCCAAACACTTTAACTGCCCCTCCCATTCCCACACTGACCTCTCTGTCCTGGGCCTCCTCCACTGTCAGAGCGAGGCCAAATGCAAATTGGAGGAACAGCACCTTCATCATTCGATCGGGCAGCTTACACCCCAGCGGTATGAACATTGATTTCTCTAACTTCAAGTAGCCCCTTGCTTTCCCTCTCTCTCCACCCTGGTCATCTTGTTAGTTTCCCTGTTTGTATCCCTTGGTTAACATCTCATCCACAGCCAACAATGGACCATTGTGGGCTCCACCTTTCCCGAGTCATGCTCTGCTTTGTCCTTTGTACCTTTTCATACCTCTAGTTTCCCTCATCCCTGACGCTCAGTCTGAAGAAGGGTCTCGACACGAAACGTCACCTATTCCTTTTCTCCAGAGATGCCGCCTGACCCGCTGAGTTGCCCCAGTACTTTTTCTCTATCTGCTAGCATGGATAGAGCATCCCTGAGGGCACAAGGCTGGAGGGTGGTTCAGAAACGACCACACTGGTCGCACGGGAGACACAAGGTGGGTTCTTAAACGGGGATTAGTGTGGATAGGCAAAAGGGGCAGCATTGATTTGATGGGCCGAAGCGCCAGCTTGCGTGCTGTACAACTCAGTGACATGGGACTCTGCAGCAGCTCCGGGTGGCAGAGTGGTGGAGATTGGGTAGAGTTGCTGCCTCACAGCGCCAGAGACCCGGGTTCGATCCTGACCTCGGGTGCTGTCTATGTGGAGTTTGCGCGTCCTCCCCGTGACCGCGTGGGTTTCCTCCCTGTGGCTCCGGTTTCCTCCCACGTCCCAAACACATTACGGGTTTGTCGGTTAATTGGCCCTCTGTGAATTGCCCAGGGAGTGGATGAGAAAGTGGGATAACATAGAGCAGGTGATCGATAGTTGGTGCGGACTTGGTGGGCTGAAGTTTTAGTGTTAGAGATACAACGCAGAAACAGACCCTTCGTCGCACTGAGTCCACACCGACCAGCGATCCCCGTACATTAAAACCATCTTACACACACGAGGGACAAGTTACACTTATACCAAGCCAATTAACCTGGCAACCTTACTAATCGGGAATCTGTCAATCTTCGCTTTAAAAATACTTAAACACTTAACTCCCAAAGACTTAGCCTCCGCAGCTGTCTGTGGCAATGAATTCCACAGATTCACCAATAAATTCCACAGATTCACCATCCTCTGGCTAAATAAATTCCTCCTCATCTCCTTCCTAAAGGAACGTCCTTTAATTCTGAGGCTGTGACCTCTAGTCCTAGACTCTCCCTCTAGTGGAAGCATCCTCTCCACATCCACTCTGTCCAGGCCTTTCACTATTCGGTACGTTTCAATGAGGTGTCCCCTCATCCTTCTAAACCCGAGTGAGTACAGGCCCAGTGCCGTCAAACGCTCCTCAATGATTCAATGATATTTTATTGTCCCATGTACCTAAGTACAGTGAAATGCTGTGTTTTTCGTACAAGCTGGTAAAAATCACGCAGCACTCATCACCTCGGCAGTACACAAGAGTCGCCACGTTTCTGACACCGAAAAGGTTGAAACAAGTTCATCGAACAGTTTTATCTTCTGTTCACAGTGGTGAACCAGGCCCGCCCCTCGTCCCCCCCCCCACCCCTCCAATCACCCCCCTTGATTGGGTCAACTCGGGTCTCTGGCGCTGCGAGGCAGCAACTCTACCGCTGCGCCACCGTGCTGCCTCAGCGATCTAGAGGTTATTGCGATGCCACCACACTTGTCCAGGGCGCAGCGGTAGAGTTGCTGCCTCACAGCGCCGGAGACCCGGGTTCGATCCTGACTACGGGTGCTGTCTGTACGGAGTTTGTACGTTCTCCCCGTGGACCTGCGTGGGTTTTCTCCGGGTGCTCAGGTTTCCTCCCACACTCCAGGTTTGCAGGTTAATTGGCTACCACCTCTAACAGTGTACCTCGGTGCACGTGGCAATAAACTAAGCTGAACTAACTCTACCATGCCGCCCTGGAGCCGAGGTACTCAGTCGATGAGTACAATGGCTTCTTTGAGACAGGCAATGATAATTTTATAGATGAGTCTGGTGGGGATGTGAAGTACAGCTGCCAGCAGTCAGTCAGACCTGCAGAATCTTTCCAGGTTTGCTGGAGCATTTGCAATGACAGTAAATATATTAATTGCTTCAACTTACAGCCAGAGGCTCTAACAGCTGCCTCTGACCGTTTGTCTGCACTGCCAGCACCGATTTTTCAGAAGGGCTGTTTACCCGCAAGGTGACCAAACTAGGACACGAGTTAGGGTGCTGACAGACTTTTGTGAAGTGGTAATCCAGCCTAAAACAGATCACAACACACCCGGGTCAAAAATAATCCAATACATTCAATCAATGGTTAGCAGCATGAGAGTTTCATCACATTGTGGGATCTAAGGCAAGTTGGCACGTATTAACTGCTCCAACTTACTTTGTATGGACTACAGTAAACTTCATGGAGTCAAAGCCAGATACAGCAATGTAGACAGGCACTTCAGCCCCGTGTACATGTGTGTGTGTGTATGTGTGTGTGTGTGTGTGTACATGTGTGTGTATGTGTGTGTGTGTGGGTGTACACGTGTACATGTGTGTGTATGTGTGTGCATGTGTGTATGTGTGTGCATGGGTGTGTATGTGTGTGCGTGGGTATATGTGTGTGTACATGTGTGTGTATGTGTGTGCGTGTGTGTATTATGTGTACATGCGTGCATGTGTGTGTATGTGTGTGTATGTGTGTGCCTGTGTATATGTGTGTGTGTATGTGCGTGTGTGTGTGTGTGTGTGTGTGTGTGTGTGTGTGTGTGTGTGTATGTGTTTGTGTGTGTATGTGTGTGTGTGTGTGTGTGTGTATGTGTGTGTGTGTGTGCGTGTGTGTGTGTGTGTATGTGTGTGTGCGTGTGTGCGTGTATATATGTGCAAACACGTGTTTGTTTCAGTGTGTGTGTGTGTATACGTGTACATGTATTTAGTTTAGATTAGTTTAGTGATACTAGGGACAACTTTACAACTATATCGGCCCAGTGAGTCCACGCCGATCCCCGCACACCAACACTGTCCTATCCACACTAGGAATAATTTTACAATTTTACAAAAGCCAATTAACCTACAAACCTGTACGTCTTTGGAGTGTGGGAGGAAACCGGAGCATCCGGAGAAAACCCACATGATCACGGGAAGAACGTACAAACTCCGTACAGACGGCACCCGTAGTCAGGATCGAACCCGGGTCTCTGGCGCTGTGAGGCAGCAACTCTACCGCTGCGCCACCGTGCCGGTCTCACCCCGTGCTGTGAGTTTGGTGTGTGTTTTGTTTGAAGATACCTGTGATGAGGCAAGTGCAACATGTTCTATCTGAAGAAAGAAAGGTCTCGACCCAAAACGTCACCTATCCATGTTCTCCGGAGATGCTGTCTGACCCGCTGAGTTACTCCAGCACTTTGTGTCCTGCCATGTTGTTTTATACAATCTATCCATACTCCTATGGCTCTATAAACGCAAGCAAATGGGACTAAATTAATTGGGGCATCTTGGTTGGCATGGACGAATTGGGCCGAAGGGCCTCTTTCTGTGCTGTCCATGACATCAGAAACCAGATAACTAATCAATGTAATGTTTTTTCTTTTTTAATTTGGTAAGTGAACCACACGGTCTTATTCCAATTTTTTATTTATTTACTTCGTTTTTTCACCCTATCTACTTATTTTTTTTATTTTGATTGCTGTTTTTCTTATTTTGTTTTATTTATGGTGATGGTGTTGCACTGGTTTGTATACATCTCTGAAAAATCAATAAAAATTTAAGTGAAAAAGAAAAGAGCCCTGAATGGATGAATAATTTGCAATGGTTGAGTTACTGCCTCACAGCACCAGAGACCCGGGTTCGATCCTGGCTACGGGTGCCGTCTGTATGGAGTTTGTACCTTCTCCCTGCGACCGCGTGGGTCTTCTCCGGGTGCTCCGGTTTCCTCCCACGCTCCAAAGACGTACAGGTTTGTAGGTTATTAGACTTCGGTAAAATTGTAAATTGTCCCAAGTGTGTGTCGGATAGTGTTAGTGTGCGGGGATCGCTGGTCGGCGCGGACTCGGTGGGCCGAAGGGCCTGTTTCCGCACAGTATCTCTAAACTAAACGAAACTCAACGGGTCAGGCAGCATTTCTGGGGAGAAAAGGATAGGTGGTTTCAGGTCGCGACCCATCTTCAGACACAATATTTAGTTTATTTATCAAATATGTGAAATTACCAAAAGATAGTAATTTGATTTTAAAATATATGGTCTGAAGAAGCATTTTGGCCTGAAAAAATGCCTATTTCCTTTGCTCTATAGATGCTGCCTCACCCGCTGAGTTTCTCCAGCATTTTTGTCTACCTTAACAAAAACAATGCTGCCCAAAAAAGCACAAATTCTTACAGAAATAAATTGCAATTTCATCAGGTTTTAGAATGGTATCGGGAGAGATTCCTGCTCGTTATGTACATGTTCAAAATAAATCCTTGTGAAGCACCTTTTATGTTGATTGTAAATAACGATCTCAGTAAATCCAATCCTTTAGTTTGCAGTCGGCATTTATAAATGTCGATACAAGGAACTGCAGATGTTGGGAATCTAGAGTTAAATACAAAGTGCTGGAGTAACTCAAAAGATCTGGCAGCATCTGTGGAGGGGATGGACAGGTGATGTTTTGGCTCAGGACCTTCTACAGACTCTATTGCAGTAAGGGGTGGGGGGGTGGGGTGGGTGGGGGGAGGAGAGAAAGCTGGTAAAGAGAGGCAGAGGAACAGCACCCATTCTTTCTCTCCAGCGATGCTGCCTGTCCCGCTGAGTTACTCCAGCATTTTGTGTCTATCTTTGGAAGTGGGTCAAAGCCTGGCTAGTGATAGGTGGATAGACACAAAATGCTGGATCAACTCAGCGGGTCAGGCAGCATCTCTGGGGGAAAAGGAACAAGTGACGTTTTGGGTCGGGACCCTTCCTCAGACTGAAGATGTGTTTCTAATCCTGCTCTTAGCTTGATACAAAAGGTCCCAGGACTCTGTCTCATATCCTCATGCTGTAGTCAGTTTCTCAGTCAGTTTCTTTAGCCAGAGTCAAGCCAAGTCAAGTCACATTTATTTATATAGCACATTTAAAAAACAACTCTCGTTGGCCAAAGTGATTTACATTTGTTATAAGAATAGCATAAACAAAACAAACTACATACATATATACATGTAGCCCTCACTCAGAGGACGTCAGGAAAGGCTTGGGAGTATAGATAAGTTTTTAGTCTTCACTTAAAAGAGTCGATGGAGGGGGCAGTTCTAATGGGAAAGGGGATGCTGTTCCACAGTCTAGGGGCTGCAACCGCAAAGGTGCGGTCGCCCCTGAGCTTATGCCTAGACCGTGGGATATTCAGCAACCCCAAGTCGGCCGATCTGAGAGGCCTGGAGGTGGAGTGGTGGGTGAGAAGACCTTTTATGTAGGTGGGGGCAAGCCCATTGAGGGCTTTGTAGACAAAGAGGGTGGTGAATCTGTGGGACTCATTGCCACAGACAGCTGTGGAGGCCTAGTCAATGGATATTTTTAAGGCGGAGATTGACAGATTCTTGATTAGTACGGGTGTCGGGGGTTATGGGGAGAAGGCAGGAGAATGGGGTTGAGAGGGAGAGGTAGATCAGCCATGATTGAATGGCGGAGTAGACTTGATGGGCCGAGTGGCCTAATTCTGCTCCTATCACTTATGAATTAATGACCTTCTCCGAGCAATGAAGTTGGAGGAGGCGAGTTTTGCTGATCTTGTTGCTACTTCAAAATCTAAACCAGTAAATGTCCAGACTTACAGGTGATAATTAGTTTCTGTTGGGGCCCATCCAGGAACAGTCGGTCCTTATAGGATAGGAGACATGAACATTGACAGGGAATGCAGGGCTGTGGTTACAGACCGTGATTTATAGATTTGCAACAACTTCATAGAGAGTAAGAGTGCAATAAACACTAAATAACTGGACGATGTTCAAACATTTGTGAGTAATATTTAGAGTGAGTTAATTATGGACACATCATGCACATGCCACATAGGAAAATGGTGAATATCATAAATAAAATTCAGAAACTTCAGATGAATGAGTGAATAAGTTTATTGGCCAAGTATTCACATACAAGGAATTTGCCTTGGTGCTCCGCCCGCAAGTGACAACGACATACAGTGACAGTTAGGAATGACACGTAAAAACACTAAACATTATAAGATGAAAAGCACATTTTTACTGTAATGTCCATTTTAATGAGATGAATATTGCATATTCATCAGGGCCAAGTACAGAGAGGTGCCAAGTTTAATTTGGTTTAGTTCATAGTTTAGTTTAGAGATATAGCATGGAAACAGGCCCTTCGGCCCACTCAGTCCGTGCTGACCAGCGATCCCTGTATGCTAACACTATCCGAGGCGATCGGGACAATTTGCAATTTACGGAAGCCAAATTAACCTGTACGGCTTTGGAGTGTGGGAGGAAACCGGAGCACCCGGAGAAAACCCACGCGGTCACAGGGAGAAGGTGCAAACTCCGTACAGACAGCACCCGTAGTCAGGACCGAACCCGGGTCTCTGGCGCTGTGAGGCAGCAACCCTTCCGCTGCGCCAACGTGCCGCCCACAAGATTGTGAAAATAATTAATGTTGCAAATATTGAGCAGGTAGGTGTTCCATCCGAGACACTGACTCTGTTTCTCTCTCCACAGATGCTGCCTCTTCTGCTGAATATATCCAGCACTCTCTGTTTTCATAACTGATGACAGGACCATGTTCAAGTTAAGCCATGTGAGTCGATACAGCTTAGGGCTCGTCACTTGACATCTTGTTCAGCATTCCATTCCAGGACATGTCTCGATGCAGGACCAGGAGGATAATTTTAA
Source organism: Malacoraja senta (assembly GCA_038087875.1). NCBI lineage: Eukaryota > Metazoa > Chordata > Chondrichthyes > Rajiformes > Rajidae > Malacoraja > Malacoraja senta. Next base: position 2,745,116 of record CM075999.1, on the reverse strand, counting down.
TCAATGCTGGCATTCAAGAAGCAATGTATTTGAAGTCTTGCCCAATTTCCATTGACAATCTGACTCCAGATTTTGGTAGACAAAAATGCTGGAGAAACTCAGCGGGTGCAGCAGCATCTATGGAGCGAAGGAAATAGGCAACGTTTCGGGCCGAAACCCTTCTTCAGACTGATGGAGGGTGGGGGCGGGGAGAAGAAAGGAAAAAGGAAGGAGCCCAAGGGCTGAGGGAGAGCTGAGAAGGGGAGGAGACAGGAAGGGCTACCGGAAATGGGAGACTTCAATGTTTATGCCACTAGGGTGCAGACTGCCCAAGTGGAATATGAGATGTTGTTCCTCCAATTTCCGGTGGTGCTCACTCTGGCCATGGAGGAGGCCCAGGACAGAGAGGTCGGATTGAGAATGGGAGGGGGAGTTGAAGCGCTGAGCCACCGGGAGGTCAGGTTGGTTAATGCTGATTTTGGTGATGGATGACTGAGATTTTGATATTAGTTTAGAGAGATAAAGCACGGAAACAGGCCCTTCATCCCACCGAGTCATCAGCGACCATCGATCACCCGTTTGTGGTAGTTCTGTGTTATTCCCACTTTCTCATCCACTCCCGACACACTAGGGGGCAATCTACAGAGGACCATTTAACCTACAAACCCGCACGTCATTGGGTTGTGGGAGGAAACCGGAGCACCCGGAGGAAACCCACGCAGGTCACAGGGAGAACTTGCAGACCCCACACACAAACAGCAACCGAGGTCAGGATCGAACCTGGATCTCTGGCGCTGTGAGGCAGCAGCTCTACCAGCTGTGCCACTGTTTAGTTTAATTTATTGTCTCGTGTACCGAGGTCCAGTGAAAAACTTTTTTGATGTGTGCTAGCTATCCAGTCAGCGGAAAGACAATAGATAATTACAGTCGAGCTGTCCACAGTGTATAGATACAGGATAAATGGTATCCTGTAGGCAGGAAACATGTTCCCGATGTCAAGTCAAGTGAGTTTATTGTCATGTGTCCCTGATAGGACAATTAAATTCTTGCTTTGCTTCAGCACACAGAACATAGTAGACATTGACTACAAAACAGATCAGATGTTGGGGGAGGCCAGAACCTGGGGCCACAGTTTAAGAATAAGGAGTAAGCCATTTAGAACGGAGACGAGGAAACACTTTTTCTCACAGAGACTGGTGAGTCTGTGGAATTCTCTGCCTCGGAGGCTGGTTCTCTGGATGCTTTCAAGAGAGAGCTAGATAGGGCTCTTAAAAATAGCGGAGTCAGGGGATATAGGGGGAGAAGGCAGGAACGGGGTACTGATTGAGGATGATCAGCCATGATTGCATTGAATGGCGGTGCTGGCTCGAAGGGCCGAATGGCCTACTCCTGCACCTATTGTCTATTGTCTATTGATAAATGGTATAACATTTAGTGCAAGGTAAAGTGCAGCAAAGTCTAATTAAAGCTAGTCTGAAGGTTTCCAATGAGGTAGATGGAAGGTTAGGATTTTAGAGCTTAATGAACTGTGGGTTCAAAAACAAAGCTCGGACTTTCTGGCTGTTGTTTTATGCTGCTGCAGGTGCTGGAGTAACTCAGTGGGACAGGCAGCATCTCTGCAGAAATGGATGACATTTCAGGTCGGAACCCTTCTTCAGAACCAGAGTCAGGGTCTGAAGAAGCGTTCCGACTTGAAACGTCACCTATTCCTTTCCTCCAGAGATGTCGCCTGTCCCAGTGAGTTACTCCAGCACCTTTTGTCTACCTTTGTTGCGTCTACCTTTGTTTTCCTAGTTGTGTCCACCTAGTCAGGTTGGCTGCCAGTGACTAGCGGTGTTCCGCAGGGCTCGGTGCTGGGGCCGCTACTCTTCACGTTGTATATTAATGATTTGGACGAGGGGATTGATGGCTCTGTTGCAATGTTTGCGGATCTGATACGAAAATAGGTGGAGGGGCAGGTAGTGTAAAGAAAGCAGGGACTCTGCAGAAGGACTTGGACAGGTTGGGAGAGTGGGCAGAGAAGTGGCAGATGCAATATAGTGTAGCAAAGTGTGGAGTCGTGCATTTTGGTAGCAGGAATAAATGGGGTGAGAATCCAGAAATCAGGGGTGCAAAGGGACTTGGGAATGTTGGTGCAGAATTCCCAAAGAGTCAATTAGCAGGTCCAATCGCTAGTAAAGAAAGCAAACTTAATGCTAGCATTTATTTCAAGAGGGCTTGAATACCAAAACAGGGATGTAATGTTGAGGCTCCATAAGTTGCTGGTAAGGCCTCATTTGGAATGCTTTGAACAATTTTGGGCACCATATCTGAGGAATGATGTGCTGGCTCTCATACAACTGCAACATGATGTCCCAACTTCTATACTCAATACTCTGACTGATGAAGGCCAAAGTGCCAAAAGTCTTTTTGACCACCTTATCTACCTGCGACTCGACCTTCAAGGAACCATGCGCCTGTACTCCTAGATCCCTCTGCTCTACAACACTACCCAGAGGCCTAGCATCTACTGTGTAGGTCCTGCCCTTGTTCGACGACCCAAAATGCAACACCTCACACTTCTCTGTATTAAATTCCATCTCCCATTGTCAGTGAAACTTGGGTCAGATACAGATTACAGATACAGAACAGGAAGTAGACTATTATCTGAATGGCGGGCCGATTAGGAAAAGGGGAGATGCAATGAAACCTGGGTGTGAAAAGCACCAAGTTCCTGGGAGTACACATCACAGATGATCAGACATGGTCCACCAACACCATCTCCCTAGTCAAGAAAGCACAGCAACGCCTCCACTTCCTTCGACGGATGAGGAGAGCCGACCTCCCCCCTTCTGCCCTCACAACTTTTTACAGGGGTGCCATTGAGAGCATTCTTACCAGCAGTCTCTCAGTCTGGTATGGCAGTTGCTCTGCTGCTGACCAGAAGGCCCTACAGAGAGTGGTGAGGACAGCGGAGAAGATCACTAGATCACCCCAACCAGCAATCCAGGACTTATACCCATCTCGCTGTCGCAAGAGAGCAACCAATATCATCAAAGACACCACCCACCCAGCACACAAACTGTTCACCCTCCTACCATCCGGCAAGCGCTACCGCAGCATGCGGAGCAAACCACAAGATTCAAAAACAGCTTTTCCCTCAGGCCATCAGACTACTCAACACACTCAAGAAAATTCCATGAACATTACACAAACAAAGACCAACTGACTGTCAAATTAACTTTAACTCAATGTCTGCAGTATGCTACTTGCAGTTTTCTATATTGCACCTTTTATTATTGAATATTTTATATAATGTATATGTCCATTGTCTATTTTTATTGGTATATTGTCTGTCTGTGTTATAAATATTACGTGCACATTGGAGTATGGGGAAACACAATTTCAATCCTCTGTGTAACTACTTGTTGCATTATTTGAATTGACAATAAAGTTACTATTACTATTACTATTACTATCATGAACTGGCCTCAACTACTTTCTGTGGCAGAGAATTCCACATTCACCACTCTCTGTGTGAAAAAAAAAATTCTCATCTCGGTCCTAAAAGACTTCCCCCTTATCCTTAAACTGTGACCTCTTGTTCTGGACTTCCCCAACATCAGGAACAATCTTCCTGCATCTAGCCTGTCCAACCCCTTAAGAATTTTGTAAGTTTCTATAAGATCCCCCCTCAATCTTCTATATTCCAGCGAGTACAAGCCGAGTCTATCCAGTCTTTCTTCATGTGAAAGTCCTGACATCCCAGGAAACAGTCTGGTGAACCTTCTCTGTACTCCCTCTATGGCAAGAATGTCTTTCCTCAGATTAGGAGACCAAAACTGTACGCAATACTCCAGGTGTGGTCTCACCAAGACCCTGTACAACTGCAGTAGACCCTCCCTGCTCCTATACTAGTGGGGTACCGCAAGGCTCAGTGCTGGGACCCCAGCTATTTACAATTTATATTAATGATCTGGATGAGGGAATTGAAGGCAACATCTCCAAGTTTGCGGATGACACGAAGCTGGGGAGCAGCGTCAGCTGTGAGGAGGATGCTCGGAGGCTGCAAGGTGACTTGGATAGGTTGGGTGAGTGGGCAAATGCATGGCAGATGCAGTATAATGTGGATAAATGTGAGGTTATCCACTTGGTGGCGAAAACAGGAAAGTAGACTATTATCTGAATGGCGGCCGATTAGGAAAAGGGGAGATGCAATGAAACCTGGGTGTCATGGTACACCAGTCATTGAAAGTAGGCATGCAGGTGCAGCAGGCAGTGAAGAAAGCGAATGGTATGTTAGCATTCATAGCAAAAGGATTTGAGTATAGGAGCAGGGAGGTTCTACTGCAGTTGTACAGGGCCTTGGTGAGACCATACCTGGAGTATTGCGTACAGTTTTGGTCTCCTAATCTGAGGAAAGACATTATAGCCATAGAGGGAGTACAGAGAAGGTTCACCAGACTGTTTCCTGGGATGTCAGGACTTTCATATGAAGAAAGACTGGATAGACTCAGCTTGTACTCGCTGGAATATAGAAGATTGAGGGGGATCTTATAGAAACTTACAAAATTCTTAAGGGGTTGGACAGGCTAGATGCAGGAAGATTGTTCCCGATGTTGGGGAAGTCCAGAACAAGAGGTCACAGTTTAAGGATAAGGGGGAAGTCTTTTAGGACCGAGATGAGAATTTTTTTTTTCACTCAGAGAGTGGTGAATGTGGAATTCTCTGCCACAGAAAGTAGTTGAGGCCAGTTCATTGGCTATATTTAAGAGGGAGTTAGATGTGGCCCTTGTGGCTAAAGGGATCAGGGGGTATGGAGAGAAGGCAGGTACAGGATACTGAGTTGGATGATCAGCCATGATCATATTGAATGGCGGTGCAGGCTCGAATGGCCGAATGGCCTCTACTCCTGCACCTATTTTCTATGTTTCTATGTTTCTATTATGTTCAGTTTAGTGTAGATATACAGCGCGGAAACAGGCCCTTCGGCCCGCTGAGTCCGCTCCAACCAGCCTGCACATTTACACTGTCCTACACTCCAGGGACAATTTACAATTTTACTACAGCCAATTAACCCACAAACCCTTATGCCTTTGTGTGTGGGAGGAAACTGGAGCACCCGGAGAAAACCCACGCAGTACAAAGTCTGCACAGACAGCACCCGTAGTCAGGATCGAACCTGGGACTCTTGCCAGGTTCTTCTTCGGGTCAGGACCCTTCAGTCAGGGTTCCGACCCGAAACGTCACATATCCATGTTCTCCAGAGATGCTGCCTGACCCGCTAAGTTAATCCAGCACTCTGTGTCAATCTTCGGAAGTGGGACAAAGCCTAGCAAGTGATAGTTGGACAAGGTTAATTCCCGGGATGGCGGGACTGTCATATGCTGAGAGAATGGAGCAGCTGGGCTTGTACACTCTGGAGTTTAGAAGGATGAGAGGGGATCTCATTGAAACATATAAGATTGTTAAGGGCTTGGACACGCTAGAGGCAGGAAACATGTTCCCGATGTTGGGGGAGTCCAGAACCAGGGGCCACGGTTTAAGAATAAGGAGTAAGCCATTTAGAACGGAGAAGAGGAAACACTTTTTCTCACAGAGAGTGGTGAGTCTGTGGAATTCTCTGCCTCAGAGGGCGGTGGAGGCAGGTTCTCTGGATGCTTTCAAGAGAGAGCTAGATAGGGCTCTTAAAAATAGCAGAGTCAGGGGATATGGGGAGAAGGCAGGAACGGGGTACTGATTGGGGATGATCAGCCATGATCACATTGAATGGCGGTGCTGGCTCGAAGGGCCGAAGGGCCTACTCCTGCACCTATTGTCTATTGTCTATTGACACACAGTCCAGACCCTTCCTTCTCGTAAAGCAGCAACTCTACCGCTGTGCCACCGTGCCGGCCCGGTTGCCACTGTGGACTTGTCATTGGTGAGGCTGACCCCGTGATTCACGATGGTGGCATTGCCTCCATAGATGGTGTCACTGCATGACAGGCTGTCTGGGTGAAGTCACTCGCCTCTTATAGCCGAGTCTCGTTGGCCGTCCTTTGACTGTGCCTGTGATATGACAGCGCTTGTTGGTGTGTGTTAAATCACCCAGCCATGTGCCCGCATCCCAGCCGCCCCTCAACTTAGAAACTTGCCCTGTAACACTAGCTGACTGACACTGCTGGGGACAGCTGGGGAGAAATCACAAGGCCATGATGTAAGACAGCGCTGTGAATGTGTTAGGCAGCAGTTAGACAGTTTGGCAGTCCTGGTTACCTCCTCTGATTCATGACAGAATCTCAACGCAGTGTAAGACTACCTGCTTTTATGTACTGCGGGTTGAAGTTCCGCAACCTAGAGTTATGTGGAAACTATGCAAAGGGAAAACTAGCGTGTGAACCGGGGGTAATGCCTCCAGCGCTTTCACGGGACACAACCAGCGGCACGGTGGTGCAGCGGTAGAGTTGCCGCCTTGCTGCCTCACAGCGCCAGAGACATAGAAACATAGAAAATAGGTGCAGGAGGAGGCCATTCGGCCCCTCGAGCCAGCACCGCCATTCATTGTGATCATGGCTGATCATCCCCTATCAATAACCCGTGCCTGCCTTCCCCCCATATCCCTTGACTCCACTAGCCCCTAGAGCTCTATCTAACTCTCTCTTAAATCCATTCAGTGACTTGGCCTCCACTGCCCTCTGTGGCAGGGAATTCCATAAATTCACAACTCTCTGGGTGAAAAAGTTTATTCTCACCTCAGTCTTAAATGACCTTCCCTTTATTCTAAGACTGTGGCCCCTGGTTCTGGACTCGCCCAACATTGGGAACATTTTTCCTGCATCTAGCTTGTCCAGTCCTTTTATAATTTTATATGTTTCTATAAGATACCCCCTCATCCTTCTAAACTCCAGTGAATACAAGCCCAGTCTTTTCAATCTTTCCTCATCTGACAGTCCCGACATCCCAGGGATCAATCTCGTGAACCTAATCGGGTTCGATCCCGACCACGGGTGCTGTCTGTACGGAGTTTGCACGTTCTCCCCGTGACCCGCGTGGGTTTTCTCTGAGATCTTCGGTTTCCTCCCGCACGCCAAAGATGTACTGGTTTGTAGGTTGATTGGCTTGGTTTTGAATGTAAATTGTCCCTGGTGTGTGTAGAGTAGTGTTAGTGTGCGGGGATCGCTGGTCGGCACGGACTCGGTGGGACGAAGGGCCTGTTTACGCGCTGTATCTCTAAAACTAAAAAAGCTAAAATTAAAACTAAAACACAGATGGCCAGGAGAGGAGAGGAGAGGATAGAAGATGAGAGGAGGGGAGGGGAGGGGAGAGGGGAGGAGAGGAGAGGGGAGGAGAGGAGAGGAGTGGAGAGGAGAGGAGAGGAGAGGAGAGGAGGGGAGAGGATGGGAGAGGAGGGGAGAGGAGAGGAGGGGAGAGGAGGGGAGAGGAGAGGAGGAGAGGAAAGGAGAGGAGAGGAGAGGAGAGGAGAGGAGAGGAGAGGAGAGGAGAGGAGAGGAGAGGAGGGGAGAGGAGGGGAGAGGAGAGGAGGGGAGAGGAGGGGAGAGGAGAGGAGAGGCGAGGAGAGGAGAGGAGAGGAGAGGAGGAGACGAAAGGAGAGGAGGGGAGAGGAGGGGAGAGGAGGGGAGAAGAGGGGAGAGGAGATGAGAGGAGAGGAGGAGAGGAGGGGAGAGGAGGGGAGAGGAGGGGAGAGGAGAGGAGAGGCGAGGAGAGGAGAGGAGGGAAGAGGAGGAGAGGAAAGGAGAGGAGGGGAGAGGAGGGGAGAGGAGAGGAGAGGAGAGGAGGGGAGAGGAGAGGAGGAGAGGAAAGGAGAGGAGGGGAGAGGAGGGGAGAGGAGAGGAGGAGGGGAGAGGAGGGGAGAGGAGAGGAGAGGAAAGGAGAGGAGGGGAGAGGAGGGGAGAGGAGAGGGATGTCGGTTTGCGGGAACTTCCAGTACATCGAGTGGACCGGACTTTGAATAACGGCGGTACCCACACGTGTAATATTTGCAAAAATAATTAGATCAGACAGTTGCATATGTGACAATTAAAGAACTATTGCCTATGGAATTAGATCTCATTTTTCTGTAGACTGAGCATTTCAGATATTTGCAAGCCATTATCCTTACTAAAGATACATACTTAGTCTTTACTTTTAGACTTTCGAGATACAGCACGGAACCAGGCCCTTCGGCCCACCAAGTCCATGCCGACCAGCGATCTTCGCACACTAACACTAACCTACACACACTAGGGGCAACTTACAATTTTACCGAAGCCAATTAACCTACAAACCTGCATGTCGTTGGAGTATGGGAGGAAATTGGAGCACCTGGAAAACCCACGCAGGTCACGGGGAAAAGGTACAAACTCTGTGGGACGGCATTTCTTCATCCATTTTTTTCCTTTTTGCGTGCAGTGCAATTGAAATTTGAACGTTACAAAACCAATCCATGTCCTACTTTCGATTAAAAGTCATAGGTTTACACTGGTTTGTAAACCAAATCCTACCGCCAGGAAGATAATGCTAGGTTGCATGTTCAGACTTGTCACATTTATTATTGTCACGTGTACCGAGGTACAGTGAAGAGCTTTTGTTTGTGTGCTAACCAGTCAAAGAACAGACTTTATGTTTAAGAAGGAACTGCAGATGCTGGAAAATCGAAGGTAGACAAAAATGCTGGAGAAACTCAGTGGGTGCGGCAGCATCTATGGAGCGAAGGAAATAGGCAATGTTTCGGGCCGAAACCCTTCTTCAGACTTTACATGTTTACAATCAACCGTCCAGATAAAGGAGAAAGGGTATAACATTTAGTGCAAGATAAAGTGCGATTAAACATTAAATGTAATATAAAGAAACTGCAGATGCTGGTTTATATCGAAGATGGACACAAAATGCTGGAGTAACTGAGCGGGTCATGCAGCATCTCGCGAGAACATGGATAGGTGGTTTCGGATCGGGACCCTTCCTCAGTCTGGGTTGCGACCCAAAACGTCACCTATCCATGTTCTCCACAGATGCTGCCTGACCTGCTGAGTTACTCCAGCACTCTGTGAAACATCACCTATCCATGTTCTCCACAGATGCTGCCTGGCCCGCTGAGTTACTCCAGCACTCTGTGAAACGTCACCTATCCATGTTCTCCACAGATGCTGCCTGACCTGCTGAGTTACTCCAGCACTCTGTGAAACGTAACCTATCCATGTTCTCCGCAGATGCTGCCTGACCCGCTGAGTTACTCCAGCGTTGTGTGTCTATCCACCTATCACTTGCCAGGCTTTGTCGCACTTACGAAGATAGACACAAAATGCTGGTGTAACTCGGCGGGTCAGGCAGCATCTCTGGAGTAGGAATTGGGTGACGTTTCGTGTCAAGACCCTTCCTCCACCTAACACAAAGGTCGTCAATGCGGTAGATGGGAGGTCAGGAATGCACTCTAGCTGTGAGAGGGCGGTTCAGTTACCTGACTGTCACCAATTACTCCAAAGTGCATCGGGATTATGTTCACCGGCATGAATTCTCCAATGTCTTGAGATCTGAAGGTTTGCAGTCCTTTAGAATATTTGACAGAGTTCCAGCTGGTCGAGAGGGATTCTCCGGTGATGATACGGACCTTCAGCGGACTCTGCCTCAAAATAGCAACATGACAGATGGAACTCCGAGCTTGAGATGTGCGTAGGAAGGAACTGCAGATGCTGGTGGACACTGAAGATAGACACAAAATGCTGGAGGAACTCAGCGGGACAGGCAGCGTCTCTGGAGAGAAGGAATGGGTGACGTTTCGGGTCGAGACCCTTCTTCAGACTGAGAGTCAGGGGAGAGGGTAACAAGAGATATAGACGGTACATAGGGCAAATGAACCCTACATGGACCATTGTGGGCTCCACCTTTTCTTGATCATCGTTGCCTTTTGCAAAACTTTCATTCATTTGTCACAGCAAAATTAGCATTCAGTATACATCGTATATATGTAGTATAGATATATAGATCCTGACTCTCAGTCAGAAGAAAGGTCTTGACCCAAAACGTCACCCATTCCTTCTCTCCAGAGATGCTGTCTGGGAGTTACTGTAGCATTTTGTGTCTATCTTCAGTATAAACCAGCATCTGCAGTTCCTTCCTACACATTTTGTCTACTACATTTTCCTTAGTCTCCATCCCCTTGTTCCTATTTTCACACATTACACTTCCTTATCTATGTATCTCCCTCTCCCCAGACTCTCAGCCTGCAGAAGGGTCTCGACCCAAAACGTCACCCATTCCTTCTCTCCAGAGATGCTGCCTGTCCCGCTGAGTTACAATAGACAATAGACAATAGGTGCAGGAGTAGGCCATACGGCCCTACAAGCCATTCAATGTGATCAGGGCTGATCAATCCACAATCAATACCCCGTTTCCTGCCTTCTCCCCATATCCCCTGACTTCGCTAGTTTCAAGAGGCCTATCTAGCTCTCTCTTGAAAGTTTCCAGAGAACCGGCCTCCACCGTCCTCTGAGGCAGAGAATTCCACAGACTCACAACTCTCTGTGTGAAAAAGTGTTTTCTCATCTCCGTTCAAAATGGCTTACCCCTTATTCTTAAACTGTTACTCCAGCTACTTCAGTTTAAACCAGTATCCTGCAGTTCCTTCTTACACAGTTAAATAGAGGATATGTTGATATCTACCAGAGCTCTATCCTTCTGTCGTCTAAAAGTGTTTAGTTTAGTTTAGAGATGCAGAACAGAAACAGGCCCTTCGGCCCACCGAGTCCGCACCGACCAGCGATCCCTGCACAATAACACTATCCTACACACACTAGGGACAATTTACAATTATACCAAACACATTCACCTACAAACTTGTACGTTTTATTGGAGTCTTGTCCAAAACCAGAGTCTGATGAGCGATACCATCAGTCCGCCATTTACATGTGTCTTCATATATTTCTGAATTTCGTCGCAAAACCAACATTTTGTTCCAGAGTGAAATTTACTTGATTGAAAGATACATCGTGGAAACAGGCCCTTCAGAGGAAGGATCTCGACCCGAAACATGCAGCCTGGCCCGCTGAGTTACTCCAGCATTTTGTGTCTATCTTGTAATGCTATTGGTTACATTCCAGTCAAAATATGTTTGAATTAAAATTTCTCTTCCTCCTCCAGACGGTGGACAGTGGCGCAGCGGTGAAGTTGCTGCCTCACAGCGCCAGAGACCCCGGTTCGATCCTGACTATGGGTGCTGTCTGTACGGAGTTTGTACGTTCTCCCCGTGACTGGCGTGGAGTTTTCTCCGAGATCTTCGGTTTCCTCCCACACTCCGGAGACGTGCTGGTCTGTAGGTTAATTGGCTTGGTATAAGTGAGAAACTGCCCCTAGTTTGTGTAGGATAGTGTTAATGTGCGGGGATCGCTGGCCGGCGCGGACTCGGTGGGCTAAGGGGCCTGTTCTGCGCAGTATCTCTGAGCTAAACTGAAAACAGAAACTTTGAAGATCACTTTTAACCCCATTAACATCAGATTTTCCTTCCTGACCTGATCCTTACAACACCCATGTTTTCTCAGATGCTCCCGTTTATTTTAAGGTATGGGTTTCATTCTGCACAGGATCATTTTACTTCACATGGATATTTGTTTTTGTGGCAGGGTTGCCTCGATGTTGACAGGCTTCCAATGTCGTTAAGACTCGAAAACATTTTGTCTGGAGTTCGAGACAAATCCTCATGTGACGGACAAGAGGGTTTGACATGGACCTCCTCTTAGTTTAGTTTGGAGATACAGCGCGGAAACAAGCCCACCGAGTCCGCACCGACCAGCGATCCCCACGCACTAACACTATCCTACACTCGCTAAGGACAATTTACACATTTACACCAAGCCAATTTACCTACAAACCTGTGCGTCTTTGGAGTGTGGGAGGAAACCGAAGATGTCGGAGAAAAACCCACGCAGGTCACGGGGAGAACGTACAAACTCAGTACAGACAGCGCCCGTAGCCGGGATCGAACCCGGGTCTCCGGCGTTGCAAGCGCTGTAAGGCAGCAACTCTACCGCAGTGCCACCGTGCCGCCCTTGTTGAGTTACTCCGTGGTAGTACAGAGATAAGTCTTCACCATCTCTAGACTTCCATCTGCCAAAGAGTTCATGTATAATCTGTGACCACACCCTACTTACATCACACCATTATACACTGAAAAATAATCTTAAGGGCCTGTCCCACGGGCATGCGACTCCATGCGGCAAACGTGGTCGCTTGAGCCGTACGGCCTCGCGGGGCCGGTCCCACTTCGATCGCGGGAGCCGTATGGAGTTGTGCGGAGCTGGTCCCGACATCGCGCGGGGCTCCGAAAAACTGACCGTGTTCAAAGGTTCCACGCGGCAATGGCCTGCCGGCCCGCAGCCGCCTCTACGCCGTACACACCGCCTCAACGCCGTATGCACCGCCTCGACGGGCGTGTGCAGTGTCTCGACGCCGTACGCAACGTCTTGACGCCATACGTCACGTGCGAACTTCCCACGTCACTCACTCGACCTCCGCGCGGCCCCCGCTTCCGGTTAGGTCGCGCTTGCCGCATGCAGCCGCATGCTGGTGGGACCGGCCCTGTACGGGATCACTCGACCTCCCCGCGGCCCCCACTTCCGGTTAGGTCGCGCTTCCACATGGAGTTGCATGCCCGTGGGACAGGCCCGTTACTTTGATAGCCCACACCATCACACAAACTAACCAGGACACAAAATGCTGGAGTAACTCAGCGGTGACCCACTGTTACTCCAGCATTTTGTGTCTATCTTTGGTGTAAACCAGCATCTGCAGTTCCTTCCTACGCAAATCCTGAATTTTTGTCGCTTTTTGTATGCTGAATTCGTCTGTCTGTGGAATTCTCTGCCTTAGAGGGCGGTGGAGGCAGGTTCTCTGGAAACTTTCAAGAGAGAGCTAGATAGGGCTCTTAAAAATAGCGGAGTCAGGGATATAGGGAGAAGGCAGGAACGGGGTACTGATTGGGGATGATCAGCCATGATCACATTGAATGGCTCGAAGGGCCAAATGGCCTACTCCTGCACCCAATGCCTATTGTCTATTGTCTATTGTCTATTTTTGGTTTAAATCGGCATCTGTAGTTCCATCTAAGCTAATCCCATTACCTGTATTTGAGCAGTATCTCTAGTAAGAGGACTGGGAGAAATTCAGAGTCCAGCAGAGGAGGACAAAGGGCTTAATTAGGAAAGGGAAAATAGATTATGAAAGAAAACTGGCAGGTAACATAAAAACTGACTGCAAAAGCTTTTATAGATATGTGAAGAGAAAAAGATTAGTTAAAACAAATGTAGGTCTCTTGCAGTCAGAAACAGGTGAATTGATCATGGGGATCATGGGGAACAAGGACATGGCAGACCAATTGAATAACTACTTTGGTTCTGTCTTCACTAAGGAAGACATAATTTATCTGCCGGAAATAGCAGGGGACCGGGGGTCAAATGAGATGGAGGAACTGAGTGAAATCCAGGTTAGCCGGGAAGTGGTGTTAGGTAAATTGAATGGATTAAAGGCCGATAAATTCCCAGGGCCAGATAGGCTGCATCCCAGAGTACATAAGGAAGTAGCCCCAGAAATAGTTGATGCATTAGTGATAATTTTTCAAAACTCTTTAGATTCTGGAGTAGTTCCTGAGGATTGGAGGGTAGCTAATGTAACCCCACTTTTTAAAAAGGGAGGGAGAGAGAAAACGGGGAATTACAGACCAGTTAGTCAAACGTCGGTAGTGGGGAAACTGCTAGTCAGTTATTAAAGATGGGATAGCAACACATTTGGAAAGTGGTGAAATCATTGGACAAAGTCAGCATGGATTTATGAAAGGTAAATCGTAGAGTGGATAAGGGAGAACCAGTGGATGTGTTATATCTGGACTTTCAGAAGGCTTTTGACAAGGTCCCACATAAGAGATTATTATACAAAGTTAAAGCACACGCTATAGTTAAAGCACACGCTATTGGGGTTCAGTATTGATGTGGATAGAGAACTGGCTGGCAGACAGGAAGCAAAGAGTAGGAGTAAAGGGTCCTTTTCACAATGGCAGGCAGTGACTAGTGGGGTACCGCAAGGCTCAGTGCTGGGACCCCAGCTATTTACGATATATATTAATGATTTGGATGAGGGAATTGAATGCAACATCTCCAAGTTTGCGGATGACACGAAGCTGGGGAGCAGCGTCAGCTGTGAGGAGGATGCTCGGAGGCTGCAAGGTGACTTGGATAGGTTGGGTGAGTGGGCAAATGTTTGGCAGATGCAGTATAATGTGGATAAATGTGAGGTTATTCACTTTGGTGGCAAAAACAGGAAAGTAGACTATTATCTGAATGGTGGCCGATTAGGAAAAGGGGAGATGCAACGAGACCTGGGTGTCATGGTACACCAGTCATTGAAAGGAGGCATGCAGGTGCAGCAGGCAGTGAAGAAGGCGAATGGTATGTTAGCATTCATAGCAAAAGTAATTTGAGTATAGGAGCAGGGAGGTTCTACTGCAGTTGTACAGGGTCTTGGTGAGACCACACCTGGATTATTGCGTACAGTTTTGGTCTCCTAATCTGAGGAAAGACATTCTTGCCATAGAGTACAGAGAAGGTTCACCAGACTGATTCCTGGGATGTCAGGACTTTCATATGAAGAAAGACTGGATAGACTCGGTTTGTACTCGCTAGAATTTAGAAGATTGAGGGGGGATCTTATAGAAACGTACAAAATTCTTAAGGGGTTGGACAGGCTAGATGCAGGAAGATTGTTTCCGATGTTGGGGAAGTCCAGAACAAGGGGTCACAGTTTAAGGATAAGGGGGAAATCTTTTAGGACCGAGATGAGGAAAACATTTTTCACACAGAGAGTGGTGAATCTCTGGAACTCTCTGCCACAGAAGGTAGTTGAGGCCAGTTCATTGGCTATATTTAAGAGGGAGTTAGATGTGGCCCTTGTGGCTAAAGGGATCAGGGGGTATGGAGAGAAAGCAGGTACAGGATACTGAGTTGGATGATCAGCCATGATCACATTGAATGGTGGTGCAGGCTCGAAGGGCCGAATGGCCTACTCCTGCACCTATTTTCTATGTTTCTATGTTTCTATGTTAATATCATTTGGCTAATTAAATTTATTTCCCTTGAAGGCAAGAAAAAAAAATTTGTGAGACTTTGACAAGCAAGATAATAAAATGTAATAAAAGTCCATGCTGGAGTATTAAGGTTAATTAGTTTAGTTTATTGTCACGTGTACCATGGTACAGTGAAAAGCTTTGTTGCGTGCTAACCAGTCAGCGGAAAGACAATACATGATTACAATCGAGCCATTTACAGTGTACGGATGCATGATAAAGGGAATAATGTATACTACAAGCGAAAGTCCAGTAAAGACCAATTAATTATAGTCCGAGGGTCTTCAATGAGGTAGATAGTATCTCAGGACCGCTCTCTAGTTGGGAAGAAACTGTCCCTGAATCTGGAGGTGTGCGTTTTCACACTTCTGTACCTCTTGCCTAATGAGTGAGGGGAGAAGGGGGAGTGGCCGGGGTGAGACTTGTCCTGGATTATGCTGCT
This sequence comes from Malacoraja senta, assembly GCA_038087875.1. NCBI lineage: Eukaryota > Metazoa > Chordata > Chondrichthyes > Rajiformes > Rajidae > Malacoraja > Malacoraja senta. Next base: position 2,729,631 of record CM075999.1, on the reverse strand, counting down.
GGCCTTGCCGAGGTAGCATGAGGTGTAGATAATAATATAATAATAGATTTTATTTATATAGCGCTTTTCAGGACTCAAAGTCGCTTTACAATTGAGAGTCAGGAATAAACAAAACAAAATAGAGCAGTAAGACAGAGGGGAGGGGGACATGGGACTAAGGGTATGCAGAGGTGAAGAGATGGGTCTTGAGGCGGGACTGGAAGATGGTGAGGGACTCAGAATTTCGGACCGGTTGTGGGAGGGAATTCCAGAGCCTGGGAGCTGCCCTGGAGAAGGCTCTGCCTCCAATAGTGCAGAGGTTTGATTTCGGAGTGGAGAGGAGACCAGCTGATGTGGATCTGAGGGACCGTGAGGGTTGGTAGGGGGAGAGGAGGTCAATGGGATAAGGGGGGGGGGCAGGTTGTTGAGGGCTTTGTAGGTGAGGACCAGGATTTTGTAGGTGATCCGGTGGGAAATGGGAAGCCAGTGAAGTTCTTTGAGAACTGGGGTGATGTGGTGCCAGGATTTGGTGTGGGTAATGAGTCGAGCGGCTGCATTCTGGACCAGTTGGAGTCGGTTGATGCTGCTGGAATTGATGCCAAAAGAAGAGAGTTACAGTAGTCCAGTCGGGAGGAGATGAAGGCATGGATGAGTCTTTCAGCAGCGGGGGGTGTGAGAGAGGATCTAATTTTTGCAATGTTGCGGAGGTGAAAAATGATGTTTTGACAACATGGCGGATGTGAGGCTCAAGAGAGAGGGTTGAGTCAAGGATGACGCCAAGGTTGCGTGCCTGAGGAGATGGGGAGACAGTGGTGCCGTCGATAGTGAGAGCGGGGTTGTTAATTTTAGTGAGTGTTGATTTGGAGCCAATGAGGAGAAATTCTGTTTTGCTACTGTTTAATTTAAGGAAGTTGGAGTCAATGGATGGGAGGGTGGAGAAGAGGGAGTGGCCGGGGAGCGACTCGTCCTTGATTATGCTGCTGGCCTTGCCAAGGCAGGTTTAAGCTGGAGACTTCATACTTACCAATAACGTCCTGGCTCTTTATACATATATGGACTCCAGTCATTCCCTAGTAGATGAGATAATTGACTTATCTTGGTCCTGCCCTAAAATAACCCCAGTCCCACAACGCAGCTGATTTAACTTGCACCCTGCCACGGAGTAAAGTTGACACACAGATAGAGTCACATCTTGTAGCCTGTGCTGTCGCTGCTTGCTCTTCCACCTGCACAAGAATAATAATAATAATAATAATAGATTTTATTTATGGGCGCCTTTCAAACCTCAAGGACACCTTACAGATTTTACAGTAAAAACATGTAAGCGGAATAAAATAAATAATAAAGACATCGCACGTACACAAATTAAAAACAGAATTCTATCCGAACACAAAAATCAAAAACACAGTATGGAAGAGAGAGCAGCGGCCGCTAATACACGCCAGCGTCCACTTCCCCTTCCGGCAGCCATCTTGGACACAAAGTAAAACAGTCAATTAACATTTACACACACGCAGAAATCATCCCCCCACAATGGTTACCACTGTGGGGGAAGGCACAATGAATAGCAGAAGAATATGTTTAGTTTAGTTTAGTTTAGAGATACAGGACGGAAACAGGCCCTTCGGCCCACCGCATCCGCGCCGACCAGTGATCCCCGCACACGAACACTATTCTACACACACTAGGGACAATTTACATTTATACCAAACCAATTAACCGACAAACCTGGTCGTCTCTGGAGTGTGGGAGGAAACTGGAGCACCCGGAGAAAACCCACGCAGGTCACGGGGAGAAGGTACAAACTCGTAGTCGGGATCGAACCCGGGTCTCTGGCGCTGTGAGGCAGCAACTCTACCGCTGCGTCACCGTGCCGCCCCTTTGTTTAATATGAGGATGTGCGAGAGTTGTCTTTGACCGGAGCATTTGTTCAATAATGCTGACAGACAGAATTTCTCAAACCCTTCCCTGGTGCCTAACACTTTGGGACTTTGCTGCCTTAAAACTAAAAGTAAAGTGTTCTCTTTGCTTACACTGTTGTTCTGTTTCCAAAGGCAACAGGATTTATTTTGACATTGGGTGTGAGATGTGCTTTTGTATTTATCCCCAGTGTTAGTGATTGCTGGGCCTCCTCCATGGTCAGATGAGGCCCACCGCAAATTGGAGGAGCAGCACCTCATATTTCGCTTGGGTAGTTTACACCCCAGCGGTATGAACATTGACTTCTCCAATTTCAGGTAGTCCTTGCTTTCTCCCACCTTCCGCTCCCCTTTCCCAGCTTTCCCACAAGCCTATTGTCTCCGCCTCTTCCTATCTTCCCCCCCCTCCCCGCGACATCAGTCTGAAGAAGGGTCTCGACCCGAAACGTCGCCTATTCCTTCTCTCCATAGATGCTGCCTTACCCGCTGAGTTTCTCCAGCATTTTGTGTCATTGTTATTAAGGCCGGCATGGTGGCGCAGCGGTAGAGTTGCTGCCTCACAGCGCTAGGGACCCAGGTTCAATCCTGACTATGGGTGCTGTCTGGGAGGAGTTTGTACGTTCTCCCCATATGGGGTTTGATCCTGACTATATTATGACTATATCCTATAGTGTATGTGTACACTGTGCACGCCTCGAGTGTAATCATGTGTTGTCTTTCCGCTGACTGGTTAGCATGCCACAAAAGCTTTTCACTGTACACGTGACAATAAACTCAACTCAAATTAGGTCTTGAATTGAATTGAATTGAATAGTTTATTGTCACATGTTTGCAATTCTTTGCTTGCGTACCCAAGGTAAGCAAATAGTCGCCCATAAAGGGCGAAGAAAAAAGGTCTCGATCCGAAACGTCACCCATTTCCTTATTTCCAGAGATGCAGCCTGTCCCGCTGAGTTACTTCAGCATTTTGTGTTCTTCTTCTTTTTATCGAGTCCACACACAGGATTAGAAGTTGTTCAGCCAGGGCTGAATGCACTTCTCGGCATCTGCACACAATGGCGTCTGTCTTGTCGCCTCTTGTGCGTGGTGGTGGAAAGATCGGTGGAAACAGGGCCGCGACGTGAACGCTCTTTCCTTGACCCCATTTCGTGTTTATCTCTGGTGGAAACCAGCATCCGCAGTTCCTCCCTACTCAAACTAGGTGACATGTCGGCACGGGACTTTTCAGCTAATGAAGGGACTCGACCCGAAAGGTCACCTATCCATGTTCTCCAGAGATGCTGCCCGACCTGCTGAGTTACTCCAGCACCCTGTGAAACGTCACCTATCCATGTTCTCCAGAGATGCTGCCCGACCTGCTGAGTTACTCCAGCACTCTGTGAAACGTCACCTATCCATGTTCTCCACAGATGCTGCCCGACCTGCTGAGTTACTCCAGCACTCTGTGAAACGTCACCTATCCATGTTCTCCACAGATGCTGCCCGACCCGCTGAGTTACTCCAGCACTCTGTGAAACGTCACCTATCCATGTTCTCCACAGATGCTGCCTGACCCGCTGAGTTACTCCAGCACTCTGTGAAACGTCACCTATCCATGTTCCCCAGTGATGCTGCCTGACCCGCTGAGTTACTCCAGCACTTTGTCCTTTTGCACATCTGCAGTTCTTTGTTTCTTCATCTACTGCAATGTCCCTGTCAGGGGTGGAGCCCAGTGTAATGGCACAGACTCCAGCACAGTCAGGAGTCTTTCCCTGCCGTCACCTCACAATATTAATATCACGTTGATATAATTTAAAACATTTTTATTGGCAGTCTTGCTGTAGGGACTGTGGGCTGTCTGTTGTTTTACTGGTTTACTTTGCGAGAAAGAATAATTTTGACTTCGGAAGAAAAACAAGAGTTTTTGCTGGGTGTGCGAAATCGTTCAATTTGATCTTAGTTTTCTGGGTGTTGAAACTTTGCGAACGGGCTCTCTATGAGTCAGGGTTTTGGCAGTGCCAAGACTCAATGAAAGACAATCACAAAGGAGGGATATTATTTATTTCGAGCATCTCGAGAATCCAAAAACAGGGGTGTCATGCTGTGGTTCTATAAGGCGCTGGTCAGGCAGCATTGGGAGAGATTGGGAGCAGTTTTGGGCCCCATATCTGAGGAAGGATGTGCTGGTATTGGAGTGGGTCCAGAGGAGGTTTACGAGAATGATCCCAGTAATGAGTTGATTAACCTATGGTGAGAGTTTGAAGGCGCTGGGCCTGTACTGGCTGGTGTTTAGAAGGATTTGGCCAAATGGCCTAATTCTGTTCCTAGAACTATCCAGCACGGTGGCGCAGCGGTAGAGCTACAACGCTAGAGACCCGGGTTCGATACCCACGACGGGTGCTGTCTGTACGGAGTTTGTACGATCTTCCCCGTGACCTGCGTGGGTTTTTCCCAGGTGCACCGGTTTCCTCCCGCGCGCCAAAGACAATAGACAATCAAATGTAGACAACAGGTGCAGGAGGAGGCCATTCAGCCCTTCGAGCCAGCATCGCCATTCACTGTGATCATGACTGATCATCCACAATCAGTACCCCATTCCTGCCTTCTCCCCATATCCCTTGACTCCGCTATCTAACTCTCTCTTGAAAGCATCCAGAGAATTGGCCTCCACTGCATTCTGAGGCAGAGAATTCCACAGATTCACAATTCTCTCGGTGAAAAAGTTTTTCCTCATCTCCGTTCTAAATAGCCGACCCCTTATTCTTACACGTATACAAACAAGTTTATAGGTTAAAGAAGGAACTGCAGATGCTGGAAAATCGACGGTACACAAAAATGCTGGAGAAACTCAGCGGGTGCAGCAGCATCTATGGAGCGAAGGAAACAGGTAACGTTTCGGGCCGAAACCCTTCTTCAGACTGATAGGTTAATTGGCTTCTGTAAATTGCGGTTGGGATAGTGTTAGTGTACGGGGATTGCTGGTCGGCACGGACTCGTTGTTTCCGCGCTGTATCTCAAATTTCACTGTACCTTAATTGGTACATGTGACAATAAACTGACCTTGAATCCCTGAAAACCTTGTATCTCTGAAGTAAAGCAGTGTCGATTCTAAAGAATAGTCCCCTTGCAAACGTTTAGATCAAACACTTCCCTCTCAGGTTCCACCTGTGCCTGCTTGCTAAGAGGTTCCAAGTGTTGTGGTCAGATGCTGATTCTATCTCCTGCTTGACGGTCTTGCTGGCTCCAGCATGAAGTATAATCTCCTCTCTGGGCGCCACTTGCTTTCAGCTCCACTTTATGCATCTTTTTACCTGATTGACTTTTCGCTGCAAATCTCTGAGCTTGATAAGGCTGTCACATCGATCACAGGACCTGCTCATTGTGTTCCAAGCCTTGATCACTTGGCCAGGTTGGCCAGGCACTCTCATAGAAACATAGAAAACGTGGAAAACAGGTGCAGGAGGAGGCCATTCGGCCCTTCGAGCCAGCACCGCCATTCAATATGATCATGGCTGATCATCCCCAATCAGTACCCCCGTTCCTGCTTTTTTCCCCACATCCCTTGGTTCCGTTAGCCCTAAGAGCTACTGTATATCTAACTCTCTCTTGTAAACATCCAGTGAATTGTCCAGCGATCATCGCACCCTAACACTATCCTACACACACTATCGGGACAATTTACACAATTTACACTTTCCCAAGCCAATTAACCTACAAACCTTCACGTCTTTGGAGTGTGGGAGGAAACCGAAGATCTCGGACAAAACCCACACAGGTCATGGGGAGAACGTACAAACTCCGTACAGGCAGCACCCGTAGTCGGGATCGAACATGGGTCTCCGGCGCTGCATTCGCTGTAAGGCAGCAACTCTACCGCTGCACCACCCTGACCCCTCCTCTGGCAGCTTGTTCCATACACCCACCACCCTTTGTGTGAAAAGGTTACCTCTCAGATTCCTATTACATTTTGTTTCTAAGCTAAAAAACAAGTTTAATTGAAATGAATGAACAAACTATGGAAGGGGAAAATGTTCTTTCCTTTAATAACTGCGAACGAGGTTTGTGAATGTCACGGACGCTACAGGGTACATTACAATGTCACAGAGGTGTGCCTTCATTTGTGTCATGATACCAGCTGACTCCCCAGTTTAATCCAAAGATCCTATAGCGAGCAAGATAGTCCACTCGACGAATAAGACGTAGTACGGTCATGGGCAGATTCACGGGTAATTTTCGGCCCCATTTCCGTAACCGGCTTCCGTCTCCGCACCAAAGATCCCATAGGATACTAGTGCGGAGACGGAAGCCGGTTACGGAAACATCCTCGTAAAAATAAAAGTTATTTGGGAAAAATCTACTCCTCATTTTCAGAATTATAATTTATTAACACAAACTGTTCCCCCGCAACGTTGATTACACTGCGAGTTGGGTCGGGTCGGGTTACTGAAATGGATGAAAAAAAGGCCCACGTTCCGCTCCGTTGCGTACTACACGTCAGCCCATTGCATTTAGAAGGAGTGGTCTATCTTGCTCCGCTATAGGATCTTTGGTTTAATCAACATACCTGTGTTTTACTTTCAATACCATTTTGCTTCGATTTGCTGCCTGAGTCCCTGTCAGGGGTTGGGTCTGGGTTAGTGCAGGGCACCACATGGTTTCATGTTTGCAACGTTGCCACTGCAGGCACACCGACGCCAAGGCTCACAGATCTCCGTCAGATGCGGGTCTCGACCCGAATCGTCACCCATTCCTTCTCTCCAGAGATGCTGCCTGTCCCGCTGAGTTCCTCCAGCATTTTTTGTCTACTTTCGATTTTTCCAGCATCTGCAGTTCCTTCTTAAACAAAAGAGATCAGTTCAGTTCAGTTTAGTTTATTGTCACGTGTAACGAGGTACAGTGAAAAGCTTTTGCTGCGTGCTAACCAGTCAGCGGAAAGACAATACATGATTACAATCAATCCGTTTACAGTGTGTAGATACATGATAAGGGAATAATGTTTAGTGCAAGGTAAAGCCAGCAAAATCCCATCAAGGTTGTTATATTACCTGCCTCAACCACCTCCTCTGGCAGCTCGTTCCATACACCCAGCACAAAGTATAGGTGCTTTGTATATAGAACGTATCAACTTGATTCAGTTCAGTTTAGTTTATTGTTACGTGTAACGAGGTACAGTGAAAAGCTTTTTGGATCAAGGATCAAGGATAGTCCAAGTGTTTAAGAAGGAACTGCAGATGCTGGAAAATCGAAGGTCCCTTCTTCTGAAGAAGGGTCTCGACCCGAAACGTCACCTTTACCTTCGCTCCATAGATGCTGCCTCACCCGCTGAGTTTCTCCAGCAAGGATAGTCCAAGGGTCACCAATGAGGTAGATAGTAGTTCAGGACCGCTCTCTGGTTGTGGTAGGATGGTTCAGTTGCCTGATAACAGCCGGGAAGAAACTGTCACTGAATCTGGTGGCGTGTGTTTTCGAACTTCTATACCTTTTGTTTTGGGTCAAGACCGTTCTTCCTGCGTTCTTTCCTACTTTAATGTGCTTTTTTGGTAACATTCAGCATTTCTTGTCAATTATTTTTTGTAATTTGCTTAAGATGGTGATCTGAATTAATTGAATTCAAGCTTTCAGAGTAGTTACAATGTGGTTAATTGTTTTTTATGTGATCAAGGTCATTAACAGCAGCGGAAATGTGCGGGAAGGAACTGCAGATGCCGGTTTACACTGAAGACAGACACAAAATGCCGGAGTAACTCAGTGGGACAGGCAGCATCTCTGGATAGAAGGAATGGGTGACGTTTCAGGTCTAGACCCTTCTTCAGTTTTCAGCGAACCAACATCTGCAGTTCCTTCCTGCAGATGTTGTGCAGTGTTCAAGAGCCTGATGGTTGTTGGGAAGAAGCTGTTCCTGAACCTGGAGGTCCAGTTTTCAGGCTCCTGTACCTTCTTCCCAAAGGTGGGAGTAGGATGAAGGGATGGGCACAGTGAATGAGGGTCTCTGATGATGCTGGCTGCCTTTTTGAGCCAACGCTTCCCTACAAATCCCTTTGATGTTGAGGAGGTCGGTACCCGCGATGACCCGGGGCAGTGTCCATTCCTGGGCGTTTGAGTTAATGAACCAAACTCCGACAGATACTTGCAAAATGCTGGAGAAACTCAGCGGGTCAGGCAGCATCTTTGGAGAGACGGAATAGGTGACGTTTCGGGTCGGAACTCTTCTTCACAACGTCACCCATTCCTTATGGACCTTTCAAGAAGGGTCCCGACCTGAAACGTCATCTATCCATGTTCTCCACAGACACTTAACAAGAGGATTTCAGTATAGGAGTATGGGAGTCAGGGGAGAGGGAGAGTCAGAGATAAGGAAGTGTAAGGTGTGAGAATGAGACATCAAAGGGGATGCAGATCAAGGAAATGTAGAATAGATCATTGTGTCGGAAGGAACTGCAGATGCTGGTTTAAACCGAAGATAGACACAAAATGCTGGAGTAACTCAGTGGGACAGGCACCCATCCCTTCTCTGGGGAGAAGGAATGGGTGACGTTTCGGGTCGAGACCCTTCTTCAGACTGAGAGTCAGGGGAGGGAGACAAAGATATATGGAAGGGTGAGGTGTGAAAACCAGAGATCAAAGGGGATGCTGTTTAAGGTTTTCTCTTTTTTTCTTTAAAAAAAATATATTTTTGTTTTTATATATACAAGTTCACTTTTAAACAATTAACTATATTTACATAGAGACCGACCGGGAGGTCGATACTCCATGTGTATTTTGACACTGGACTCATACTCAGGTTATACTTGTTATTAATGATATCCTGATCCCTATGTATCAATATCACATTATTATTTATCTTCTTTTTTTTTTTGGAAAAAAATTAATAAAAAGATTTTAAAAGAAAGAACGGAAATGTAGAATGGTTCGTTGTTGGCTGAGGGGAAGTTGACAACGAGGCAGACAAACAGTAAAATTTAATCAGGAGGACAGTGGAACTAGTCGGAGAACATGGATGGGGGAGGGAGGCAGAGAGAGGGAAAGCAAGGGTTACTTGAAGTTAGAGAAGTCAATGTTCATACCGCTGGATTGTAAGCTGCCCAAGCGAAATATGAGCTGTTGTTCAGCAGCTAACAAGTGTTACAAAGACGGCTATATTTAATACTGCAATTTAAAGTGAAATCTGGCTTCTCGTGGCGAAACTAAGCTGATGGTGCCCTCTGGTGCCTAACATGTGTCTGTAGAAGGGTCTCGACCCGAAACGTCACCCATTCCTTCTCTCCAGAGGTGCTGCCTGCCCCGCTGAGTTACTCCGGCATTTTGTGTCTAGCTAAAGTGAGGAGAGTGTATGTGGAATACCCACAGAGTCATACAGCTCGTAAACAGGCCCTTCGGCCCATCGAATCCACGCCGATCATCCGTCCACACCAGTTCCACGTTATCCCACTTTCCCCATCCGCTCCCGACACACTAGGTGGCAATTTACAGAGGGCAATTAACCTACAAACGTGCACGTTTTTGCGATGTGGGAGGATACTGGCGCACCCGGAGGAAACCCAAGAGGTCACAGGGAGAACGGGCAAACTCCACACAGGCAGCACCCGAAGTCAGGATCGAACCGGGGTCTCTGGTACCGTGAGGCAACTGTGCCACTGGCAAACATTACTTTGTCTCATTATTTAAGAAGCACACCACGCCTATACTCATACGGACAAAATAGGAGGTCTCGACCAGAAACGTCACCCATTCCTTCTCTCCAGAGATGCTGCCTGTCCCGCTGAGTTACTCCAGTATTTTGTGTCTAACTTCGGTGTAAACCAGCATCTGCTGTTCCCTCCTTCACTCTTCAGCCCTCAGTGTGATTGGTGTCGGGATTGGTTCATTATAGTCATGTGTACCGAGATACAGAGAAGAACTTTCTTTTGCGTGGTAACCAGGCAAACCGCACCATACTGTGGTGCAACGGTGGCGCAGCGGTAGAGTTGCTGCCTCACAGCGCCAGAGACCCGGGTTCAATCCTGACTACGGGTGCCGTCTGTACGGAGTTTGTACGTTCTCCCCGTGACCTGCGTGGGTTTTCTCCGAGATCTTCGGTTTCCTCCCACACTCCAAAGACGTGCAGGTTTGTAGGCTAATTGGCTTGGTATAAGTGTAAAAATGTCCTTAGCGTGTGTAAGGTAGTGTTAGTGTGCGTGGATCACTGGTCGGTGCAGACTCGGTGGGCTGAAGGGCCTGTTTCCGCGCTGTATCTCTAAACTAAACTAAACTGGTAGGAAGTGCAAAAGGAGAGATAACAGAGAGCAAAATAGAGAGCTACAGAGAAAGTGCAGGTAGAAAAAAAGCGCAGGAGCGGCAACAAGATCGATTGGAAGATCAATCAATCAATCAATCAGGTTTATTCGTCACTTGCACATAAAGTGCAGTGAAATGAATTTGCCAGCAGCGGTACAATAAAAAAGAACACACAATACGCAATAAAAAAAATTTAACACAAACATCCGCCACAGCATTCCTCACTGTGGTGGAAGGCACAAAGTTTGGCCAGTCCTCCTCCATTCTCCCCCGTGGTCAGGACCTCAACCCTCCACAGTCGCCGCTGCGGGCGTCCAGATGTACAGACAGGGTAAGTCCAGGTAAGTCCTGAATCGGTGCCTCCCCACCGGAGACCGCGGCTTCAGGTTGGTGTAGGCCGCAGGCAGGCGGTCGAAGATTTAAAGTTCCCGCCGCGCCGCAGCCAGAAGCACCGCAGACCGCAGGGCCGGCGGCCGGAGCTCCTCTCCAGGGATCCCCGGCGAGGGACCCCGCTCCGGATGGTAAGTCCCCGCCGCGCCCGCGGTAGAAGTTGGCCGCGGACCGGCTGTAGGATCTCTTCTCAGGAATATATCTTATCTCAGCTTATGAGAGGATGATGGGTGAATCATGGTCCACAGCAGATGGAGTAGAATAGAGGGGGAGAATGCACAGTCTTTTACCCAGAGTAGGGGAGGACCGGACCAGAGGACATAGGTTTAAGGTGAGAGGGGTAACATTTAATAGGAACCTGAGGGGCAACATTTTCACATAGAGGGTGATGGGGATATAGAACGAGCTCCCAGAAGAGGTCATTGAGGGCTATGGGCCAAATGGAGGTAGGTGTCAGCATGGGCAATTTGGCCAAATTCATGGAGTCAAAGCATAATATAGCATGAAAACAGGCCCGTCAGTCCAACTTTCCCACACCAACCAACTAGTCCCATCTACACTAGTCCCACCAGCCCATTTCCCTCTAAACCTGTCCTATCCATGTACCTGTCTAATTGTTTCTTAAATGCTGCAATAGTCCCTGCCTCAACTCTCCTCTGGCTGTTCATTCCATGCACCCTCCAATGCTTGTGTGCAAAAGTTACCCCTCAGATTCCTATCAAATCTTTTACCTTTTGCCTTAAACCGATGTCCTCTGATTATTGATTCCCACCCTCTACCCGATCTATTGCTCTCATGATTTTATACACCTTTAGAAGATCACTCCTCATCCTCCTGCGCTCCAAGGAATAGAGTCCTAGCCTGCTCAACCTCTCCCTGTAGCTCAGACCTTCTAGTCCTGGCAACATCCTCGTAAATCTTCTCTGTACCCTTTCCAGCTTGACAAACATCTTTATTATAACCTAATGCTCAGAACTAAACATGGCATCAAGTAGGTCGGGGCGTTTTTCTAGCATGATGAAAAATGTCCACGAGACGGCCTTGGCGTGTCGCTCTGCCTCCTCCCGTCTTCTCACCTCCTCCACCACGAGCCGTCTCTTCTGCACTGATGTTGCCTTGTGCCATTGAGGAGCTTTTGGGACGAGCCCGAGCCCGAGCCCGGTTCTCCCGTGTTGGACTTGGCCAACCACATCCCGGAAATGAAGAGCAGACTTAGCACTCCGAACGGCTTCAGATGGGGCCCACTTCCTCCCCGTTGCCACACTGGGGGCCGCTGTTCGAATAACAGTATCTTCAGATTCAGTGAGGGTCATGACCAACCTTGCTTTAGTGCATATGAACTCTTCCACATGTCCTGCAATGGGTAATTCCAATTTGCCACTCCCATACACAGGGCCAGATTTACGTATAAGCTAGACAAGCTTAAGCTTAGGCCCTCGAGATCTAGGGACGGCTCGGCCCGCTCCACCAAGGTGTATACAACTTTTGACATCTTCGTATTTTCTGAGCCTTGTCCTTTCAACAGTCAGGAGTGTTCGAGTCGGTGCGCGGCTGCAAGTTTAACAATGTCAGAATCAGCTCCGACTGTGCCCAACCTACCTGCTTCAGGGGAGAAGAGATAAGGCGGGGTAAAGTAGCAAGTTACAAAATTTTGAGATTTTTAAAATCAAGTCTGCAATTTATCCCATCAGATAAAGCATAAAAATAAGTTTAATTTGACACCTAATTCACGTTCATATCTGCAGTATTAAAAAAGTTATAGCCATTTTCATACTGAAATTAGCATCTTGTTCCCTATTGCTTTTCCATTGACTTAACTCAAAAGCTGTGATCGAGGACAGTCAAAAGCCCATAACTTTCTTAAAAATTAAGAGAACTGAATGAAATTTTCAGTTATTATATATTGAAGCATTCTGAAACAAATATGAAACAATCTTACTTGGATGACCTGAAATTAAAGCATATAATTAGCTAGTTACCTAATTGGAGCTAATTACAAAATTCAATTACTAGATCTAAACATCTATCCATTTCTTAAGAAAATGTTAACATTTTTAAATAGCCTAAGTGTCCAAATAACATTCACACAAGAATTCACAATATAACATGATTTTTAAATCTCATTGTCATGAATTTATAGGCCAAGGAAGGAATTTACTGTTTAATTCCCGTAAATTAATGGGCATTTTAATCATCTTGCGAGTGGGTTTTTGTGGAACGCGATCGTTTGGAACGTTGCGATTGCAGTGAATTTGAACCCCATATCGGCAGGAAATATGGGGCCAAATCACATTTTCGCCAATGAAATTTGGATTAAAGTCATCCTAAGAAGCAAGTTTATATGTAAAATAAATGACTTACATTATGTTTTGTCCCCTACGTGAGATCCGTCCCGTTGTAGGCGCTGACGGCGTTAGAAGTAACTTTTTATTTTACTCCAAGGATTAAATTGTCCCGTGATTTTAAAAAAACAACTTCCGAGACCGGAAGTCGGAACGATTTTTCTTCAGCAGCTGAACAGCCTGAGAAAGTTCGACTCCGACAGGCAGGAGAAAACGGCATTTTAATCCCGCCCCCCCCCCCCCTCAAGGCACCAAAGTCGTGCACACGGCCAGTGGCAGAACTGCAGCACCGCTGAAGGTGAGTATTATAACATCGCTAGGTAAAGGGTGGGTGGGAACGAGCAGCCACCTGCTACGATAGGCGGAATGGTCCTTTCTCTAGTTAACCCTGCTCACAGTCTCTGATGGGGCTAGTTTCCCGCCCACCGGGAGCTCCCACACTTTGCCCGCTGTCCCTCGCCACTCCACCGCCCTCCAGCAGCCCACAGCCGTCGCCTTACCTGCAGCCTGGACTCAGCACCGGGCCTGGAGTTTCCATGCTGCAGACTCCAACTCCCCTGAGTTTGACTGCGCTGGGTCCTAGTGCTAGTCCGCACAAACCCTGTTAACCTCAGTGGCTGTTCCACTGGGTCTTCCACATTCCCCTCAAATGTGACCACAGCTCTTCCCCACCCACACTACAGTCCTCATACCCCCCTACCCCCTGACCACCCACCAGCCCCCCACCAGACATCGCCTCGGCCTCAGTCCACTCACCTGCCTTCCTCCGGCCGCAACCCCCATCCCTGCCAGGTGTTCACCATCCCCCCTGACCTCCCCCTCAGATACCGAACGGTCTGTCCGCAGCAGAGGCCTCACCTTTGTCCCCCTCCATCCCCCCTCAATGAGTTCCGCGCCCGCCGCAATTTGGAGCTCTTCTTCCGAGGGCAGTCTTATGACAATGCTGCCAACATGGCTGGTAGGTACAAGGGTATGCAGCAAAAAATCCTTGAAAAAAACAAATTTGCAAGATTTATTCCATGCGCTGCTCACTCATTTCATTTGGTGGGCCGTTCGTTCGGCTGTTGATTGCTGCCTTGATGCAGTGAACAGTTTTGGAATTATCAATGAAATTTATACCTTTTCATCCTCCACAAAGAGATGGACAGTTCTAAAATCATTTTCGCAACCTCAGTCAAAAGCGCCTAAATATTTGTCAGACACTAGGTGGGAGGCATATGCAAAAGCCACAGAAGCTATTTTGGAAAGTTACAGCGCTATCACTGATGCCCTCAGTCATTTGTACTCTGATGTTAATGTGAAGGGTGATACCAGGCTTCAAGCTAACAATCTTTTGCAGAAAATGGAAGAACTGGAATTTGTGTTTGTGCTGCATTTTTTGACCCGTTTGCTTGGTCATTTCCACAAGGTCAACAAAGCCATTCAGAAATCCAAACTGTTATTGAGTACTTGTGCAAGTTTGTCCAGTTCACTTCAGGATTTTGTAAGCAAAATTAGAGAAGATTTTGATGAGTTTGAGCAACAAGCAAATGCCACCTTGCCAGACGTTAACTACAGAACTGTCACAGGGAGATAAAGAGTAAGGAAATGGCAAGGAAATAATGGAGGTGCACCTGGTCCTGATACTTTAGATACACTCTCTTCAAGAGATAGGTTTAGGATAAAATCCTTTATTCCTATACTAGATGCACTTGAAACCAATTTAAAAAGAAGAGGAACTGTGTACAGTGAAGTTGCACAACAGTTTTCATTTCTTGCTAATCTGACCGCATCTAAGCAAGAAATTCAGCAAGGTGTTGAACTGTTGATGGAACCATACCCAGAAGATGTTGAACTGAAACTTACTGATGAATTTTTGCACTTTCACTCATACGTGAGACAAAGCCAGAAGAACAAGGAAACAATTCAGATGGCCTTTCCTAATGTGGAAGCAATCTAGCGGCTGTTTCTTAGCTTAATGGTCACAAACTGCTCAGGAGAGAGGTCTTTTTCAAGACTCAAAAGAATTAAAAATCAATTAAGGTCGACAATGTCTCAAGAGAGGTTGTCTGAAGAAAGATTGGATAGACTCGGCTTGTACTCGCTAGAATTTAGAAGATTGAGGGAGGATCTTATAGAAACTTACAAAATTCTTAAGGGGTTGGACAGGCTAGATTGATCCCGATGTTGGGGAAGTCCAGAACAAAGGGTCACAGTTTAAGGATCAAGGGGAAATCTTTTATGAGATGAGAAATGAGAAATACATTTTTTACACAGAGAGTGGTGAATCTCTGGAATTCTCTGCCACAGAATGTAGTTGAGGCCAGTTCATTGGCTATATTTAAGAGGGAGTTAGATGTGGCCCTTGTGGCTAAAGGGATCAGGGGATATGGAGAGAAAGCAGGTACAGGATACTGAGTTGGATGATCAGCCATGATCATATTGAATGGCGGTGCAGGCTCGAAGGGCCAAATGGCCTACTCCTGCACCTATTTTCTATGTTTCTATGTTTCTATGTCTGCTCTGAGCATTCTGTGCATTGAGAGTGACAAACTTAGACAAACAAATGTTGGTGAACTTCTGCATGATTTTGCTATGAAGAAGGCGAGAAAAAAACATTTTTGCTCTTAGTGTATTTGTAGTTTCTTTATTTCTTAATATTCCACATTCAATTCTAGAAACACTTATTGTCACGTGCACCAATTGGTACAATGAAATTTGGGGTCACCATCCGACGTCGGAACGGGAGAACATTCTCAGCGGCTTGGACTTCCGAATCGGCCACTTCCTACCGGAGACCTCGGCTCCCGAAGTCCACAGGCTGAGCTGGGCGGAGATTCACGCTGGCGGCCCTCGCCAAAGGGATCCCAGGGCTCCACGATGTTGAAATCAGCGCGGCCCGAGGCTGGAAGCTCCGCAAACCACAGCTCCATGATGTTGAAGCAGCAGGCCCAACACTCCAGAGCTTCAAACGGCGATCCAGGTAAGGCATCGCCTGCTCCGCAGTGAATCCAATATGTAATTTAAAACCAACTGTTTAATGACAACATACAGTAGGATCTAAAAGTGTCACACTGTCACTGTCGGGTAATAATAATATATATATATATTTTTAAATTTTTTTTATTTATTAGAAGTACATTACATTACAACCACATACATTAGTACTCGTCACATATATCTTCTTACAATTAATGTACTCCGTTTGTTTTTTACACTAATAAAGGGAAAGGATGAGATTGAGAGAAAGAAGAAAGTGAAGGAAAAGGTGAAAGTGTAAAAAACGTGACAACAAGAAAGAACAAAGACCCTATAAGAACGAAATTAAAAACAAAAGAAAAAGAGTTAAGAAATAGACCCTAGAAAAGAAGAAGAAAGAGAAAGAGGGAAAAGAGAAAAACAAATAGTTTTTGTAAGCATCACGCAAATGGGACATACCAACTCTCCAACTTTCATCCCCCCTTACCTGACCTCAGGTTTTTTTTAAGGTACTTTTGCACCCTATATTTGTAATAACTCTATAAATGCAGACCACGTCAGGTGGAAGTGATCTGGTTTACCTGCCAGGAGGAGTCTTATCTCTTCTAGGTGTAATGTTTCGAACATATTTGAAATCCACATGTTTATAGTTGGTATTGGAGCCTTTTTCCAAAATTTTAGGATTAGCTTTTTTCCAGTTATTAACCCATAGTCTATTAGTTTCTTTTGGAATACATTTAGTTCTGGACTATCTTCCGTTATTCCGAAGATAATCCATTCTGCTTCGGGTATCAGTTTTATTTTAAATAATTTTGTAAAGATTTCAAAAATTTCAATCCAAAATTTTTGAATTTTTGTACAGAAAACAAATGAGTGCGCTATAGTAGCTTCTTGCGATTGACATTTATCACAGATGGATGATACATTTGGGAAAATTTTATGGATTTTAGTTTTGGAATAATATAATCTATGTAAAATTTTAAATTGTATTAAAGTGTATTAAAGTGTGTCTTACATTAATCAAACATAAGTGTTCATTCCACCTTTCCTTTGAAATTTTAATAGCAAATTCTTGTTCCCAGTCTCTTCTGATACCTTCTGTAGATGGTATTTCTACATTTAAGATAATATTATACAAATATGACATTAAGTTTGCTGATTCAGCTTTTATCTGCATTGCATCATCCAATACATCTGCTGGGCTATTATAATGATCTTTTGTATATTTTTTCAAATAGTCGCATTTTTGAAAATATTTAAAATATTGATTATTTCCGAGTTTATATTTTATTTGTAATTGTTGAAATGATAGTAATTTTCCAGTTTCATATAGGTCACCGAACGCTTTAATTCCTAGTCTATCCCAGTGTGTGAAAGATTAGTAACATTAAACGAGAACTTACCAGTTTGAAGTTTGATCTTTATTTTATGAGGAGTTACGTTGGTGATTACGTGAAGAACCCCGTCAGGGCGCATGCGCGTCAATCTTCAAAGCAGCGGTATGAAATCACAGACAACACCATAATTGAAGTAACATATTAAGATGATCAACATGAGAACTACCATTATGACCTTTTTTCTATGAGAGAGGGTTGGGCGTGGCGGGCACGTAATCACCAACGTAACTCCTCATAAAATAAAGATCAAACTTCAAACTGGTAAGTTCTCGTTTAATCTTACTATTTTACTTCGGAGTCACGTGAGTGACTACGTGAAGATTTTAAAGCTCTGTGATTTTTATGCCGCAGATCAAAATCCCGGCTTCTCACTGCATCGATTGACTCTGAGTATCATCAATAATGCTGTAAACATGACATTGCATATCATGCAAAAACAAAACAGTTTTATTTTTGGTCATAAAACAACCAATAAACCCTCTTAATGTAGGGCAACAAACGAAACAGAATGAAACAGTATTGAAAACAGACTTTAAACAATAGCAACAGCACTCAATATTGAGTTGGCAAACAGCCCTCCATCGGCAATCGGCCGATGGTAGTATTGCTGAAACACAAGTTCATTTTTCCAACCTGCGGCTTTTAATATATGGTCGATGGGAACGTCCATCGCCCTGGCCGCGGATGTTGCTACTGCGCTAGTGGAATGAGATGTAAACACATAAATGTTAATTCCTGCCTGAACCAACTCTTGCTTTAACCACCTTGAGATAGTCTGAACTGCCACTCTTTTATGTTGGCTTCTTGTAACTGAGAAATAATCCTGTTTCTTCTTGTCTTAAAGCCCGTGGCTTCAATGTAATGTAACAAATGTGTCCTTACACATAAACATGGAGCTGTAGGATATGCTGAGAACACAATCTTAAGACCTGTCACACCTGGCCTGCTTTGTTTGAGCAGGTCAGAAATATAAAACAGAACATTCTCTGTATTCACTTCCATTCTCTCGAACTGAAGTTTTTTGGAAAGTCTGCACTCTCTGTACTGACACCAATACCATTAGCATAGCCAATTTCATGGTTAATTTTAACAAAGTTATAGCCGTGACAGGGACCCAATGACGAAGTATGTTACGAACAACGCTTACCTCGCAGATTACCATATACCTAGGCTTAGGCGGTTTGGAATTAGATTCCTTTCATCAACCTAGATATGAGAGGGTGAGAACCTATACTTTGTGTCCGTGTACCTATTACAAGATATGCGGACAAAGCACTTCTAGCTGTATTGATAGCAGTATAGCTAAGACCCTCATCATAATAAAGTGTAGATAAACTCTAACACATTTTCAATAACTGCAGTATCATATTGAATATTCTTTTGAACACAATATTGTTCCCATTTTTTTTTCTTTTTCCCATGTCATATACTGTTTTTGAGTACTGTTTCTCCAGGCTGCAGTGAGTATATCCACCGTTGGCCTAGAAAGTCCTCAACCAATGTAAGGCATTCTTAAAACCTGCAAATTAACAGATCCATACCATCACATAACGGATGAACAATGCGTTACTGGATGCTCCAGCAAATTCCTACTGTTTGGAATCAGCAAAAAGAGGTTGGATCGCTATCTGTAACATCAAAGGGAACCATGGTTGAATCAGGCAATTTGGTATCACCAAAACCCCTGAAGCGGCATCCTGCTTGATTTTCTCAAACACCGACCTATGAGGCAGAATGGTGGGAAAATGTACACAAACATATCATCCCAATTTAGTGAAAAAGCATCAATTGCCACTGCCCCTGGATCTGGTGCCTGTGAAACATATTTTGGCCTTCCATATAGAAGTACTATGTTCTTGAACACATCCTGGTTCCACATCCACTCTGTGTTATGATGGAAATTTCGTGAGCTGCCATCTGGTACTACATTAAGTTTCCCTGGCAGATAGATAGCTCCAATCCAAATCTAAGTCAATTTGTGTCACAGGTATAAATTTAGATTTCTCTGGATAGCTTATAAAGCCCAATTAAAAAATGGTTTTTACCAACTGCCACTGATGCTTCAGCTGTTTCCTTTGATTGTCCTACAATCAAGATATTATCTAGCTAAGCCATGAGCACATGACCTTGACTTCTCATCATGCCTAGAATAGGTTTTAACAACTTTGTAATCCCTCTAGGAGCTGAAGAGAAACCATTAGGCAGTGGATTGTATTGGCATAATTGCCCCATCCAGCTGAATTTTTAAATCTTCTATCCTGCAAATGAACAGACACTGAATCCGCATCTTTAAGATCTCCTTCACAAACGTTTCCATCTTAAAATGTCTATACCGTACAAAAGGGTTCAGACTATTCAGGTCCGTATAATTCTGCATCCCCCCATCCTTTGTTGGTCTGGGAAAGATATTGGACACAAACTGATGGCTTTGGTAAACTGCCTTAGCAATTACACCTTTATTACATAAGCTTGCAAGTTCCAGCTGAACTTCCAATTGTTCAGTGATACTGAAGTCAAACTCCTTTTTTGGAACATGTTGCATGGGTAAATCAGAATTTGCATTAAGCTTTATTCGATGCCCTTGAATAACCTTCAGTATAAACATATCTGAGGTAAACATTTAATTGTATCACATTAGATCTGTCTACATGAGAACCAGACCCTCTTACCTCCTTACCACCTGGCATTCTTCCCCGGCCTTGAGCTGGATATCTCACCTCCGTGGCGGTGCTACAGCCGAATGCCAACTGCGCTACATCGTAGCTGGACTCGTCCCTTGCCCGAACCAGTCTGCTCCCTTATAGGGATACTTCCGCTTTGGTGAATATGTGGCTGCCGTCTTAGCCTCCTCCTCCAGCTCCTTCACCTGCTGTGCGAAATCCTCGCCAAACAGCTGTGCCGGTTGCACTGTGCCAGGCTGGCAGAGTGAAGCATATTTAGGATTGATGGTTGGTCTAATCGCAGTCTTGCGGAGGCAGTTGATCTCAAAGTGGGCACTCCACAATAGCGCCTTTTGTTGTAATTTGTCATGGCCTCTCCATCCACCATCCTGGCAAAGCTCTTTATACCAGATCCCAGCAACTTTAAAAATATGCTGGAGCTTCACATGCTCCTGGGCTTTCATTAGTATGCCCATCTTGCCCCAATTCTTCCTGTTCCCAACAGGAACTTTTAACAGTCCACATTTGATTGGGGCTTCATACTTCGTTACTGTCTCATCCATTGTCAGCTCCTGTAGCTGATGTGAGACTTGGTAATTTATGCTGGTGGCAAGTTCCTCACCCAGAGGCTCACCAGCGTCCGACGACATGGCAAACCGTGCTGCACACGGTGTCAGCTCTGGCAGCTGCCTGCCCTCCCTTTGGAAGTCATCGGACTCAGGGTCAGAGCGTATCTGCCCTTCTGCACTCACCTCTTGCAAAGAGGGTGCTTTCAAACAGGCCTCTACTAGGCACTGCCAGCGGAGCCGTCCCAACGGCCTCCCGCCTGCACAACTCCTCCTGGAGTATGGCTTTATGAAGCAGACCTCTCCTAGGCACTGCCAGCGGAGCCTTACCTATGGCTTCCCGCCTGCACTACTCCTCCTGGAGTGTGGCTTTATGAAGCAGACCTCTCCTAGGCACTGCCAGCGGAGCCTTCTCTATGGCTTCCCTCCTGCACAACTCCCCTGGAGCGTCTCTGTGGAGCAGCCCCTGTATGAGCTGCTCCTTTTAGATAACCGCTGGGGAACGGTATCCTGTCCCCAACGGGACTCTCGTGGCCCGACTCTGCGGAGTCTATAGCCCTGACAGACTTGGGTTATGCCGACCGCCCGACTGGCGTTGGCTGTGTACCCGGCTGGGCACTTTGCCAAGTCTGTCGCCGCACCGCTACCGGCTTGCGACTCCCCCGAGGTGACAGGCTGCCTTTCAGAGACTGCGCTCCCGCAGCTCTCTCTCTCCTTGTCGGCAGCAGACCTGCACCTTTTCCTTGTTCCTGTATGTGGGGAAAAAAGAACACAGAAACACTTTCTTACTTTTTTCTAACTCCTCCAAAGTCTCCCCGACTTTGGTGGAGCTGTAACTACTCACCTGCAGAAGGAGCTCCGTCCTCCCGCTGCCGTTGTCGCCAATGCGTCAGACGTAATGACGCGCATGCGCCCTGACGGGGTTCTTCACGTAGTCACTCACGTGACTCCGAAGTAAAATTATTTATAATAGAGGGATTAAACGAAGGATTATTAACTATGGGAGATAAAAGTGATACATTTCTTAATTTTAAATTTTGTTTTATTTGTTTCCAAATTCTGATTGTGCTATGTATAATTGGGTTCTTATTATAATTTATGTTATTCAGTTTCATTGGTGAGAGGAGGATCGCTCCAATGTTTCCAGAGGAGCAATCCTCTCTCTCCATTACAATCCAGTCCCACTTGCTGGGCAGAGTTATCCATCAGTTGAATCATATTTTAATATTTACTGACCAATAATAATACATGAAATTAGGTAGTGCTAAGGCCCCTAATACTTTAGGTTTGTTCAAGTGAGTTCTTTGTATTCTATGTGATTTATAGTCCCATATAAAATTAGTGATATCTGAGTCCAATCTTTTTTTAAACTTCTTTGGTAGGTATATAGGAATCGATTGAAATAGGTATAAAATTTGTGGTAGAAAGATCGTTTTTATTGCATTTATTCGGCCTATTAAAGACATCGGGAGCGTTTTCCAAAATTTAATTAGTGTGTTTAATTTATTAAGTAGGGGATCAAAATTTGCTTTAAACATACCTTGATATGTTCTAGTAATTTCGATTCCCAAGTATTTAAATTTTTCTGTAGCTATATTAAAGGGCATTTTAAAAGATGTGTTGAGTCTTTCGGTTTTATTGACATAATTTCACTTTTATTCCAATTTATTCTGTATCCAGAAAAAGATCCAAAGTCTTCAATTAAATTTAATATATTTGGTATAGTGATTTGAGTTTTTGTAATGTACAGTAATATATCATGCGCGTATAAAGATATTTTATTATTTGAATATTTAGTATTATACCCATGGATATCAGGATGTATTCTAATTTTTTCTGCTAACGGTTCAATAATAAGAGCAAACAACTGTGGTAATAATAATAATAATAGATTTTATTTATATAGCGCTTTTCAGGACTCAAAGTCATGGTCCTCTAGTCGTGGGGGTGGGGGATTGGGAGGAGCAGGCCTCACAAGTGAAATAGCTTAGGGGATGGTATCCTTTTTCAGTTGTTCAAACTGCTCGGTGTCCTTGAGCTTTGCATCATACCATCGGCCCAAACTCTTCACTGGCATTTGTGAAACAGTTGGAACAGGTATTCCGTCAATATGAAATCTTGGATCCTTGACTTGACCTTTGACAATGGAGATGCTTCTGCACTTGCTGGGTTTAATCTTCATCCTTGCCCATGTGATGTTTTGATGACGTTTTTCCAGAAGTCTCTTGGTGCAGGGGATAGTCAAGTCAAGTCAAGTCAAGTCAAGTGAGTTTATTGTCATGTGTCCCTGATAGGACAATGAAATTCTTGCTTTGCTTCAGCACACAGAACATAGTAGGCATGAATACAGAACAGATCAGTGTATCCATATACCATTATATAAATATATACACACATGAATAAATAAACTGATAAAGTGCAAATAACAGATAATGGTTATTAATAATCAGAGTTTTGTCCGAGCCAGGTTTAATAGCCTGATGGCTGTGGGGAAGTAGCTATTCCTGAACCTGGTTGTTGCAGTCTTCAGGCTCCTGTACCTTCTACCTGAAGGGAGCAGGGAGATGAGTGTGTGGCCAGGATGGTGTGGGTCCTTGATGATACTGCCAGCCTTTTTGAGGCAGCGACTGCGATAGTTGTTGTTAGTGTTGTTATATCGTCCATATAGGCTCGTATCGGTGGCAATCGCTGACCACACTGTAGCTGTTTTCCTCCCACAACCCATTTTGATGCTCTGATAATGAGCTCCATTGCCATAGTGAAGGTCAAAGAGGAGTTGGTGCACCCCGCCAGTAGTTTTTTTTACCAGATTTGTTATTATTGCAGGCACCTGAAAGAGTTCAAAAGCAGTCCACAGTAGCGAATGAGGAACTGATCCATAGGCGTTGGCCAGATCGAGGAACCAGTCATGCAGATGCTTTCGTTTTTTCTTAGCAGTCTGGATTTGATGCCATAGGATGCTGGTATGTTCAAGGCATCCCGAGAAGCCTGCTATGCCAGCCATTTGGATTGACGTATCAATGAAATGGTTTTGTTTCAGATACTTTAAGTCTTTTCGCCACCACACTGAAAAAGATCTTGCCCTCTATGTTAAGAAGGTTTATTTGCCGAAACTGTGGAAGATGGTGGAAGAATTTTTTTCTCTTGGGATCAGGACTCCCCCCGCTCTTCGCCAGGCTTTGGGGATGACTTCCTTTTCCCACGCAACCCTCATGTTCCTCCAGAGGAATTTCAGAATATCTGGGGCATTCTTGTAGAACACAATAGGGAACACCATTAGGGCCTGGTGCAGAGGCCGTTCTTGCCTTCCTCACTGCTTATTTTACCTCACTCAGCTTGGGAGGGCTGATGTCAAATTGATGTTGTGGGGTGAGATTGGTGGGATGTCAGCAGGGACAAAAATCGGTTCATCTTTTAACTCATCAGTGTGGATGGTTCTGATGTGTCCTTCAACCTCCTTTTTTGACGCTTTCAGGGATCCGCTTTTTTCTTTTGTGAAAATACCTTTCACAAACTTAAAGGGATCTTTGTAGAAGTCCGTGCTTGCTTTTTCTTTTTGCGTCATTTCCTTAAATTCTCCGCTCTGCGCAGCTTCGAGAGGCTCTGTCTTAGGTCCTTTTGAAGGAGATTGATGCCCTCCCGTTCTTCTGCTGTTGCTTTTTTCCACACCTTCCACAGGCCTCTTCTTTCTTTAACAAGTCGTTGGATTTCCTGGAGACGACGGGATTTGGGGGGAGGAGGCCTATCTTTCCTGCTGAGTTGTTCCTTCTCACCAAATTTCTCCTTTCCATAGCTGTAGACTAGATCACCCATCTTCTCCAACTTCTTTCCTGCTGATCCCTTGATTCCACTTAAGATTAAGCTCACATCGGCATTGATGATTTACCACTCCTTGCTGTTAGACTTTGGCCATTTCACCAACGGCTTACGTCCTTGCATGTTCTCCACTTTAGGATATGCCTGGTTGCGTCTTGGACTGTTGCCTGAAACTTCTGCCACATCCCGTAGGGTGCTGATGCTCTGTGGACTGTGGATATCTTCCTGCCGCTGAGTTTCATCCGACTGATTTTGACCTTCCTCTTGACAGAATCTGGTCAATGCGGGGCCCTGGGGTTGGGGATTTTCAAGCATTTCTTCCATCCCTGATGAATGTTGAGACCACGAGTTGATGTTACTTTAGTCCAGCCACACCTACAGGTCTGAAGAACGTGTCCAGCTGCTCGTTTTTCAAGAGTTTTGCCACTTACCTGATTCAATGTCATGTCCGTTCCAAGGTTTGTTACCGGGTGGTCAGTCGATGAGTCATCTTGCGCCCCCGCTCTCGCAGACTCTTGGGGTAGTCTTCTCTTTGAACTTCTTGTAGCCAAGTGAGGATGGCTCTTGTGCCCTAACAAGGTGACAGAGCCAGCTGTTATGGGTAGCTAGCCCATAACAGCCCCGTTGGGGTCTATTTCCTCCTGTCAGCTGCCTCTCCAAAGCTGTCACATGGTCCTTCCCTTGTCCGTCAGCTGCACTTTCACAGCAGTCACTGGTTTTTCCTCCAGGTCAGTAGAGCTAATAGGACCTGATGTTTCAATCCCTGTATTAAGTCGGCACTCTTGCTATTTGCAGTGGGATTGGAGTGGTGAAAGGTAGGGGGAGGTACGTCATCGGGGTCATGAGGTGGGCACCCTCCTTCTTTGACGTTTCATTGATAAGCTCACAACATCTCCAGAGGGCTGAACGGTGATACCAGGCGTCCCAGTTACACCCCCCCTCAATTCCATACCCTCCTGTCTTCATCTTGCAGCCCAATTGTTGTCTCTCCTTTTGATCCAAATCCAATTGCTGCTTTTTTCTGAAGAATTTGATAATGACTTGATTGCTTGTTGGAGCGAGCGACCCCTCACCCCCATTTTCTTTAATAGCCTGGTCATAGATGTAGCAACACATCCCCCGCAACCCATTTCGACAGGGATAATCTTGGTCTTCCAGCCATTCTGGGAAGCTTCAGTTGCCAGTTCAGAGTACTTGGTCTTTTTCCTCTCATAAGCTTCTTCAACACCATCTTCCCATGGAACTGTCAATTCCACAACGTATGCCACT
This sequence comes from Malacoraja senta, assembly GCA_038087875.1. Taxonomy (NCBI): domain Eukaryota; kingdom Metazoa; phylum Chordata; class Chondrichthyes; order Rajiformes; family Rajidae; genus Malacoraja; species Malacoraja senta. Next base: position 2,704,082 of record CM075999.1, on the reverse strand, counting down.
TGGCTGTTGTGGACCACGGGGACCATGTCTGGCCGGAGTATTGTAGCCACAATGTCTGGGGGAAACACAAGCCTTTTTTTCTAAGTCCACTTCCATTTTCCAATCCAGCTTGCATTCCATTGATGTTATCTGGTGCTCTGGAGGTTGGCCTGCTGGTACAAATGTTGTGAAGTGGACATTTCCTGCCGATGTTGGTGAGGAAGCATTTGTGATCGTTCGCCTCTGTTCAAGGATTGATGCCAGCTGTCTGAGAACTTGGTTATGCCGCCAAGTGTAACGCCCTTGGCCGAGGCTCGTAGTGCATCCTGTTAAAATGTGCCTTAGTGATGCAGGTGTTTTGGCAAAGGGAGAAAGCGGGGTCTTCTCTGAAACCACTGCTTCAGGTTCTGGGGTGATGGTAGAACATCATAAGTGGCTCTGATGACAAAACTTAGCCGAGATCCTTCCATTTGCCAGATGTCACGCCAGCTGAGTTTTCCTCTTTTCCAGGCTCTCCAGTTAGTCCATTGGCCCTGCTTGGCCATTGAGACGGCCTTGGCGTGTCGCTCTGCCTCCTCCCGTCTTCTCACCTCCTCCACCACGAGCCGTCTCTTCTGCACTGATGTTGCCTTGTGCCATTGAGGAGCTTTTGGGACGAGTGGGCTTCAGATGGCGCCCACTTCCTCCCCGTTGCCACACTGGGGGCCGCTGCTCGAATAACAGTATCTTCAGATTCAGTGAGGGTCATGACCCAACCTTGCTTTAGTGCATTTGAACTCTTCCACAAGTCCTGCAATGGGTAATTCCAATTTGCCACTCCCGTACAGTCCGACAGACTTAAGCATCGTGGAAGTCCAAGCCACTGTTTCAACATGTGTGCTGATCGTTCTTTCCAGCTTTTCCACTTTGTTGATGGGCGTCTTGTTGGCGTCAAGTTGGGAATAGGGGAAGTACAATGGGATCTGGGGGTCCTTGTACATCAGTCTATGAAAGTAAGCATGCAGGTACAGCAGGCAGTGAAGAAAGCGAATGGCATGTTGGCCTTGTTGGCCTTTATAACAAGAGGAATCGAATATAGGAGCAAAGAGGTCCTTCTGCAGTTGTACAGAGCCCTAGTGAGACCACACCTGGAGTATTGTGTGCAGTTTTGTTCCCCTAATTTGAGGAAAGACATTCTTGCTATTGAGGGAGTGCAGCGTAGGTTTACAAGGTTAATTCCCGGGATGGCGGGACTGTCATATGCTGAGAGAATGGAGCGGCTGGGCTTTTACACTCTGGAGTTTAGAAGGATGAGAGGAGATTTCATTGAAACATATAAGATTGTTAAAGACTTGGACACGCTAGAGGCAGGAAACATGTTCCCGATGTTGGGGGAGTCCAGAACCAGGGGCCACAGTTTAAGAATAAGGGGTAAGCCATTTAGAACAGAGACGAGGAAACACTTTTTTCACACAGAGGGTGGTGAGTCTGTGGAATTCTCTGCCTCAGAGGGCGGTGGAGGCAGGTTATTTGGATGCTTTCAAAAGAGAGCTAGATAGGGCTCTTAAAAATAGCGGAGTCAGGGGATATGGGGAGAAGGCAGGAACGGGGTACTGATTGTGGATGATCAGCCATGATCACATTGAATGGCTGTGCTGGCTCGAAGGGCCAAATGCCCTACTCCTGCACCTATTGTTTATTATCTATTGTCTATTGATGGAGATTTCATACATAAAGGCCACATGATTCTTGGTAGTATGCCAAATTGGAAGCACCACAGCTTGAGTTTTCCTGGTAACAAGGTATTGTTGATGCGAGCTATGTGCATGATGGTATCCTTTTTCAGTTGTTCAAACTGCTCGGTGTCCTTGAGCTTTGCATCATACCATCGGCCCAAACTCTTCACTGGCATTTCTGAAACAGTTGGAACAGGTATTCCGTCAATATGAAATCTTTAATCCTTGACTTGACCTTTGACAATGGAGATGCTTCTGCACTTGCTGGTTTAATCTTCATCCTTGCCCATGTGATGTTTTGATGAAGTTTTTCCAGAAGTCTCTTGGTGCAGGGGATAGTTGTTGTTAGTGTTGTTATATCGTCCATATAGGCTCGATCGGTGGCAATCGCTGACCACACTGTAGCCGTTTTCCTCCCACAACCCATTTTGATGCTCTGATAATGAGCTCCATTGCCATAGTGAAGGTCAAAGGGGAGATGGTGCACCCCGCCATGATGCCTACTTCCAGTGGTTGCCACGCTGTGGTAAAGTCTGATGTTGTGAGACAATTTTTTTTTTTACCAGAGTTGTTATTATTGCAGGCACCTGAAAGAGGTCAAAAGCAGTCCACAGTAGCGAATGAGGAACTGATCCATAGGCGTTGGCCAGATTGTGGAACAAGACATGCAGATTCTTTTGTTCTTTCTTAGCCGTTCTTTCTTATAATTATACTTACTCAGCTGTATAAGTATTCTGTTACCGTCAGACATGAAAGGTAAATCATGTCTGACGAATCTTACAGAATTTTTCGAGGATGTAACTAGTAGAGTGGATAAGGGAGAACCAGTGGATGTGCTATATCTGGACTTTCAGAAGGCTTTCGACAAGGTCCCACATAAGAGATTAGTATGCAAACTTAAAGCACACGGTATTGAGGGTTCAGTATTGATGTGGATAGAGAACTGGCTGGCAGACAGGAAGCAAAGAGTAGGAGTAAACAGGTCCTTTTCAGAATGGCAGGCCTGTACACAGCACCCACCAGCGTTTTCTGCCCCTTAGTGTTTCGCAGCTCTACCCATGATCAATTCACCTGTTCACTGTTCAATTCACTAGTGGGGTACCGCAAGGCTCAGTGCTGGGACCCCAGCTATTTACAATATACTAGACTAAGTGGGACCCGTTGGGTCCCATTTTCACACGGGAGGGCTGGTCCCCCAACGCAATATTCCACCTCTCCACCAATTCCAATATTGGTGGCCAGTGGGGGGCTTTCTGGAGCGTTAGTATGGGTACTATGGGCTGAAGGGACTGGTTAGTATGGGCCAAATGGATTCTTGGGGTGGCAGCTCAGTCACTCAAGCCTGATGTGCTGGCAGCTCACTAATGGCTGGTGGGCTAGCAGTTGACTCGCGGCTATTCCTTGAAATTCCATTTCAAGCAGGGTGCAAGGCCACCAAATTCAAATGCATTCCTCCCATTTCAAGCAGGGTGCAAGGACACCGAATTCAATTGCAGTTTCATACCACTTCAAGCAGGGTGCAAGGACATCAAATTCAGGTGCAGTTTCCTACCACTTCAAGCAGGGTGCAAGGCCACCGAATTCAAGTGCAGTTTCCTACCACTTCAAGCAGGGTGCAAGGCCACCGAATTCAAGTGCAGTTCCGATCACTTCAAGCAGGCTGTAAGGCCACCGAATTCAAGTGCAGTTTCATACCACTTCAAGCAGGGTGCAGGGTCACCAAACTCAAGTGCAGTTTCCTGCCATTTCAAGCAGGGTGCAAGGCCACCAAATTCAAGTGCAGTTTCATGTCAATTCAAGCAGGGTGCAAGGCCACCAAATGCTCGTGCTGTTTCATGCCATTTCAAGCAGGGTGCAAGACAACCAAATTGAAGTGCAGTTTCATACCATTTCAAGCAGGGTGCAAGACCTCTCTCCCCCCCATCTTGCAGAGACTGAGCCACACCCCACACTTACGGGTATTATAATCCCTCCCCCTCCCCCTCCCCCTCCAACTGGAAGGGGCGTGGCCTTCATGGCGTGATTGACAGGAGAGAGATTCTCAACATTTTTTTTAAACACTAATAACACTTTTATTTTTCATAGATGGGAAGAATCCTCTGCACCTGTTGAGTGGCCAGGAACTGAGTAAGATGGCCAAAAATCACAGCCGTAAGTGGTAGCGCTTTATCTAAAATCAATATTCAGTGCAAACAGGAAGTTGTCAAGTTTCCACCACCAACAGCCATTTTTTTTTGCGGTGTAGCCTTTCAAAGCAGTTACCACCACCAACAGCCATTTTTTCAGTGCAGCCTTTCAAAGCAGTTACCACCAACAACAACAGCAATTTTCTTTGCCGTGCAGCCCTTCAAAGCAGTTACCACCACCAACAACAGCCATTTTTTTTTCAGTGCAGCCTTTCAAAGCAGTTACCACCGCCAACAACACCCATTTTTTTTTGCAGTGCAGCCTTTCAAAGCAGGTACCTCCACCAACAACAGCCATTTTTTTTGCAGTGCAGCATTTCAAAGCAGTTACCACCACCAACAACAGCCATTTTTTCAATGCAACCATATTTTCATTTTCAAACCACATTAAGGGCACTCACAGTTGAGTAGACATGTGTTCAGTGTTATTCAGAGCTCAGAGAGATGTGACCCTCTCGCTTCCGCCATCTTGCAGAGGCTGAGTGAGGCACTCCACTTTCGGGTTTTATAGTCCCTCCCCCCTCCCACCAGCAGGGGCAGCAATTGAGAATGGCGAAATTTTTAAAAATATTAATATCTCTCTGATTTTTCATCGATGGGAAAAATCCTCTGGTCCAGTCCCGCGGAGGGGGCTCTGAGCAAGGTGGACAAAAATGGCGGCCGTACGTTGCGGCGTACTGTCGGAAATCACATCGCAGTGTCAAAAGCGGTCAAGATCTTACTTTTAGTAATATAGATATTAATGATTTGGACGAGGGAATTGAATGCAACATCTCCAAGTTTGCGGATGACACGAAGCTGGGGGGGCAGTGTTAGCTGTGAGGAGGATGCTAGGAGGCTGCAAGGTGACTTGGATAGGTTGGGTGAGTGGGCAAATGCATGGCAGATGCAGTATAATGTGGATAAATGTGAGGTTATCCACTTTGGTGGCAAGAACAGGAAAGTAGACTATTATCTGAATGGTGGCCATTTAGGAAAAGGGGAGATGCAATGAAACCTGGGTGTCATGGTACACCAGTCATTGAAAGTAGGCATGCAGGTGCAGCAGGCAGTGAAGAAAGCGAATGGTATGTTAGCATTCATAGCAAAAGGATTTGAGTATAGGAGCAGGGAGGTTCTACTGCAGCTGTACAGGGCCTTGGTGAGACCACACCTGGAGTATTGCATACAGTTTTGGTCTCCTAATCTGAGGAAAGACATTCTTGCCATAGAGGGAGTACAGAGAAGGTTCACCAGACTGATTCCTGGGATGGCAGGACTTTCATATGAAGAAAGACTGGATAGACTTGGCTTGTACTCGCTAGAATTTAGAAGATTGAGGGGGGATCTTATAGAAACTTACAAAATTCTTAAGGGGTTGGACAGGCTAGATGCAGGAAGATTGTTCCCGATGTTGGGGAAGTCCAGAACAAGGGGTCACAGTTTAAGGATAAGGGGGAAGTCTTTTAGGACCGAGATGAGAATTTTTTTTTCACACAGAGTGGTGAATCTGTGGAATTCTCTGCCACAGAAAGTAGTTGAGGCCAGTTCAATGGCTATATTTAAGAGGGAGTTAGATGTGGCCCTTGTGGCTAAAGGGATCAGGGGGTATGGAGAGAAGGCAGGTACAGGATACTGAGTTGGATGATCAGCCATGATCATATTGAATGGCGGTGCAGGCTCGAAGGGCCGAATGGCCTACTCCTGCACCCATTTAAAAAAAAATTTAAAAATGTTTTATTCTTATGTACATGCGTATTATTTTCATATACATATGGTTTTACTTTCAATATTATGACAAGATTCATGTTTTTATGCGCAGGAAAAATAATGTGTAAATATAATGGAACATAAAACCATAAGAAGGCATTTAGACCTTCATAATTCAAGTGATTGTGGCTGAACTATGATCTAACTTTACAAATTAATCTCAATGTTTTTACGAACAATCTGGATTCACAGGTTCAAATCTCAGCAGAAGATGTTTAGTTTAGTTCAGAGATACAGCGCGGTAACAGGCCCTTCAGCCCAACAAGTCCGCGCCAACCAGCAATCCCCGCTCACTAACGCCATCCTACACACACACTGGGGACAATTTACATTTATACCAAGCCAATTAACCTGCAAACCTGCACGTCTTTGGAGTGTTGGAGGAAACCGGAGATCCTGGAGAAAACCCACGCGGGTCACGGGGAGAACGGACAAAGCTCCGTACAGACAAGCGGCAGTAGTCAGGATCGAACCCGGGGCTCTGGTGCTGTGAGGCAGCAACTCTACTGCTGCGCCACCCAGTAAGTTATTGTCTATTGTCTATTATAGTCATGCACAGAAAATGGAATAGACCCATCAGAGGTGGCGGCACGGGGATATAAAGATAGGAGGAATGGTCCCAGAAATACTCTCCACGTCTTCTATCTACTCATCCCTCACCTCTCCATACTCTGAGACCCCTGTTTTCATTCTGTACACTGTGTAGACACTCACAGTGTATCATGTATTTATACACTAATGTATAAAATGACGCGATTGTAATTATGTATTGTCTTTCCACTGACTGGTTAGTATGCAACAGAAGCTTTTCACTGTACCTCGGTACACGTTCATCTCCTACCTCAAATGAGCTGGTTCATCTCCTACCTCAAAGGTAGGAGTTTCTCGACTAACATAGGCAACTCATTCTCCTCCCCAGCTAATCTCTGCTGTGGGGTTCCAGAAGGTTCCGTCCTTGGCCCCATTCTCTTCTCCCTGTATATGCTCCCCTTAGGCCAAGTCATTGAAAGGCACGGCATTTCCTTCCATTGCTACGCAGGCGATACACAACTCTATCTCCCCCTGAAGCCCAAAAACCAATCAAATCTGTTTAACCTTACCCACTGGCTCGAGGATATAAAGTGTTGGATGGCCCAGAACTTCCTCCAACTAAACGAGAGTAAGTCTGAGGTCATCCTTCTCGGCCCCTCGGACTCAATCAAAATGATAGCAGGCAGCCTTGGAAGCCTTACCCCACTTCTCAAACCTCACATCAAAAACCTTGGCGTGATATTTGACTCAGCACTGAAATTTTATTTTTTTTTGAAAATATTTTTTATTGGAGATAAGTGCACAACCTATTAACACAGGGCCCCATCCCCGACCTTTAAAATACAGGGCCCCATCCCCGACCTCTAAAATACAGGGCCCCATCCCCAGCCTCTACCTCCGCTACATCGATGATTGTTTTGGTGCCACATCCTGCACCCACACACAACTGACTGACTTCATCCGCTTCACCACCAACTTCCATCCGGCACTCAAATACACCTGGACCATTTCCGACACTTCCCTACCATTCCTTGACCTCACTATCTCCATCGCAGGTGATAGACTCCTTACCGACATCCACTACAAACCTACCGACTCCCATGGCTATCTGGACTACACTTCTTCCCACCCTGCTTCCTGTAAGGACTCCATCCCCCAGTCCCAATTCCTCCGTCTACGCCGCATCTGCTCCCAGGATGAGGCGTTCCACACCAGGGCATCTGAAATGTCCTCATTCTTCAGGGAACGGGGGTTCCCCTCCTCCACCATAGATGAGGCTCACACCAGGGTCTCTGCCATACCCCGCAACACTGCTCTCTCTCCCCATCCCCCCCACTCACAACAAGGGCAGAGTCCCCCTAGTCCTCACCTTTCACCCCACCAGCCGTCACATACAACAAGTGATCCTCCGTCAGTTTCGCCACCTCCAACGTGACCCCACCACTCGCCACATCTTCCCATCTCCCCCCTTGTCTGCCTTCCGCAAAGACCGCTTCCTCCGTAACTCCCTTGTCAATTCTTCCCTTCCCTCCCATACCACCCCCTCCCCTGGTACTTTCCCTTGCAACCGCAAGAGATGCAACACTTGTCCCTTCACCTCCCCCCTCCACTCCATTCAAGGACCCAAGTAGTCGTTCCAGGTGCGACAGAGGTTCACCTGCATCTCCTCCAACCTCATCTATTGCATTCGCTGCTCTAGATGCCAGCTGATCTACATCGGTGAGACCAAGCGGAGGCTTGGCGATCGTTTCACCGAACACCTCCGGTCGGTCCGCAATAACCAACCTGAACTCCCGGTGGCTCAGCACTTCAACTCCCCCTCCCATTCCGTATCTGACCTCTCTGTCCTGGGTCTCCTCCATGGCCACAGCGAGCAACACCGTAAATTGGAGGAAATGCACCTCATATTCCGCTTGGGCAGTCTACATCCTGGGGGTTTGAACATTGAATTCTCCCAATTCTGCTAGCCCTTGCTGTCCCCTCCCCTTCATCAGCCATCTGGTTGTCTCCTCCCCTCCCCCAGCCCTCGGGCTCCTCCTCCGCCTTTTTCCTTTTTTCCTTTCTTCTCCCCACCCCCTATCAGTCTGAAGAAGGGTTTCGGCCCGAAACGTTACCTATTTCCTTCGCTCCATAGATGCTGCTGCACCCGCTGAGTTTCTCCAGCACTTTTGTCTACCTATTAACATCATTACCAGTCTTACATTTTTGAATTGATAATATTGTTAATTATTATTACATTGTCTCCAATAACTTTTGCCTTTTTTTGTTTTTTTAAACTAGATAGAACTAAAAAGATAGATGAAGTAAAGAAAGAAAAGAGAGAGAAGAAAAGAGAGAGAAAAAAAAAATTAAAAAAAATAAAAACCAGAAAAGAAAAAGATAGTTAAAGAAGAATGGAAAAATTTATTAAAATAAAAAACTTCATTCGAGATATATTCGTACATTTCAGAGTATGGCATTTCATCCATTCTTTAGCCCGAGTGTTAGTCAGGTTCCTGTGCTGAACCATTCTGACCCTTTAAATAATCAATAAAGGGAGACCATGTTCCAACGAATAATTCCTGTTTGTCCAACAGGGATAATCTGATTCTTTCCACGTTTAAGGTCTCCGTCATTTCTATAATCCACATTTTGATTGTGGGGGACGTAGGGCCTTTCCAAAATTTTAGAATTAATTTTTTTCCCGTTATTATACTATAATCAATAAAGTTTCTTTGTGTTGTTGTAAATGTTTGATTTAATTCTAATGTTCCGAGTATTATTAATTTTGGATCCGGGTCCAATTGTGTGCTGGTCACTTTAGATATTATACTAAAAATATTTACCCAGAATTTTTTTATTTTTATACATTTTGCAAACATATGAGATAAGTTAGCTTCTAAAGATTTTATGTAATTTTGTTTTTGAATAATGTAACCTATGTATTACTTTAAATTGTATTAAAGAATGTCTGGCATTTAATGAACATTGATGTATGTGTTGTAAACTTTCTTCCCAAGTATCTTTCGTTATTATTTGAACAAGTCAATGCCGTGGTAAAAGCTAGCTTCTTTCAGCTTCGGACGATAGCTAAAATAAAACAATTCCTCCAGTTTGATGACCTTGAAAAGATCATCCACACATTCATCTCCTCCCGCCTAGATTACTGCAACTCCCTTTACAATGGCATCAGCCAATCTTCCCTGTCCTGCCTGCAACTGGTCCAAAACGCCGCAGCGAGACTCCTGACGGGCACCCGAAAAAGGGACCACATCACCCCGATCCTGGCCTCTCTCCACTGGCTCCCTGTGCGGTTCCGTATAAACTTCAAGATCCTCCTCCATGTCTACAAAGCCCTCAATGGGCTTGCCCCCACCTACATAAAAAGTCTTCTCACCCACCACTCCACCTCCAGGCCCCTCAGATCGGCCGACTTGGGGTTGCTGAATATCCCACGGTCTAGGCATAAGCTCAGGGGCGACCGCGCCTTTGCGGTTGCAGCCCCTAGACTGTGGAACAGCATCCCCCTTCCCATCAGAACTGCCCCCTCCATCGACTCTTTTAAGTCAAGACTAAAACCTTATCTATACTCCCAAGCCTTTCCTGACGTCCTCTGAGTGAGGGCTACATGTATATATGTATGTAGTTTGTTTTGTTGTGCTATTCTTATAACAAATGTAAAGCACTTTGGCCACCGAGAGTTGTTTTTTAAATGTGCTATATGAATAAATGTGACTTGACTTGGCACGTGACAATAAGCCAAAACTGATCTGAAACTTATCTTGAGCTAAGTGCTGGAGGAACTCAGCAGGTCAGGCAGCATGTGTGGAGGGAATGGACAGGCGATCTTTTGAGTCGGGACCTCTCTTCAGACCAAAGATACTAGAGGAGGGATACTCCTCTAGTATCTTTGCTTCAGGCTGGTCCAGCCTTCTCCCCCAATCTACAATCAGTCTGAAGAAGTGTCCCAACCTGAAACATCGCCTATCGATTCTCGTCCCAGATGCTGCCTGGCCCAGTGAGTTCTTGAAGCCCTTTATAAAATGATGCATGATTTTTGTTATTCTCTTTTAAGGTGATAAGGAATAGGACTAGAATTAGGCCATTCATCCCATCAAGTCTACTCCGCCATTCAATCATGGCTGATCTCTCTCTCTCTCCCTCCAAACCCCATTCTCCTGCCTTGCCCCCTTCACCTCTGATGCCCGTACTGATCAAGAATCTATCTATCTCTGCCTTAAAAATATCCTCCGACGACCCCCACAGCCTTCTGTGGCAGCCTTTTGTATTTCTCAAAAATATTTAGAAATATATATGTTGGAAATAGTTTGTTGATTCGTATATTTCCTAACGTCATCATGTGCTCAGAAACAAACTGATGTGACCCACCCATTTCCTCTTTTTTATTTCTGTGACCAAAGGCCATAAATGGCAAGTGCAGATGTATAAAATACTTGACTTCGGTCGAACCCTGCACTTGGGATATCATTTCACCCCAGGGCTAATCACGACAGCATTTGGATTTACGGTAAGCCTTGGCTGAGTATCACCGTTCCATGTGTAGGAAGGAACTGCAGATGCTGGTTTAAATCGAAGATAGACGCAAAATGCTGGAGTAACTCAGCGGGACAGGCAGCATCTCTGGAGAGAAGGAATGGGTGATGTTTTAGGTAGCGACGTCTGAAGAAGTCAGTCTGAAGAAGGATCTCGACTTGAAACGTCACCCATTCCTTCTCTCCAGAGATGCTGCCTGTCCCGCTGAGTTACTCCAGCATATTGTGTCTCTCACCAACTCATGTTCCTCCACAAAAGTAAAAACTCAAACTATGTTGGTTTTTCAACTTTGAATGAAATTATGTGATTTCATTTCTTTAATTTAGAATGGAGCTTCTGTTGCTGCTGATTGCTCTCTCCTTAACAACTGATTTCAGCTTATCTGATGAAGATGAGGAATGGCGTAAATGGAAAGTAAAGTTTGGTAATTATGTTTTTATTTAAATTTTCACATAAGGTTATGATAGGAGCAGGATTAGGCCATTTGGCCCATGAGGTCTACTCTGCCATTCAATCATGGCTGATCTATCTCTCCCTCCTAACCCCATTCTCCTGCCTTCTCCCCATAACCACTGCCACCCGTACTAATCAAGAACCTATCTATCTCTGCCTTGAAAAATATCCACAGACTTGGCCTCCGCAGACTTCTGTAACAAAGAATTCCACAGATTCACCAGCCTCTAACTAAAGAGCTGCTCGTTTAGCTACTAAATAATTTCAGAAGGATTTCGGCCCGAAACGTTGCCTATTTCCTTCGCTCCATAGATGCTGCTGCACCCGCTGAGTTTCTCCAGCATTTTTGTGTATCTCCAATAGATTGTCTCGTGTTGGTTTAGTTCAGTTTAGTTTATTGTCACGTCTAGCGAGGTACAGTGAAAAGCTTTTGTTGCATGCTAACCAGTCAGCGGAAAGACAATACATGATTACAATCGAGCCGTTCACAGTGTACAGATACAGGATAAAGGGAATAATGTTTAGTGCATGCTGGAGTTCAGTAAAGTCCGATTAAAGATAGTCCAAGGGTCTCCAATGAGGCAGATTGTAGATCAGGACCACTCTCTAGTTGGTGATAGAACAATGATAGTTTTACTTGCCTGATAACACTGTGGACGGCTCGGTTGTAATCATGTATTGTCTTTCCACTGACTGGTTGGCACGCAACAAAAGCCTTTCACTGTACCTCGGTACACGTGACAATAAACTAAACTAATTAACCTTAATACACTAGCATGCACTTAGCAAAATGCACGTTTTATTATCTTGCTTGACATAGTCTCACAATTTTTATTTTATTTTGTTCTTGCTTTCAAGGAAAATAAAATATTCACATAATTAGCCAGATTAATATTGTGTTAAAAACAGATGTGAAACCTCGGTTTAGGTGACAGTAAACCAAACTGGACTAAATGTACAATTGTACCAACAGCACCCGCAGTCAGGATCAAACAAAGGTCCCTGGCAATGTAAGGCAGCAGCTCTACCGCTGCGCCACTGTGCCACCCATTGCTGCCCTGTTAGACTCAAGGGCCTGTCCCACTTGGGCGACATTTTCGGCGACAGCCTGAAAAGAGGTCGGGGCATGACGCGGGGTGACGCATGTAGTGACGCGCGTTGTTTCCCTGCCGCCCCTGGATTTTGGAATGTTCAAAAATCTTCAGGCGACACCTGGGTGTCTCATCATGTCGTGCGCCCTATCACACGCTGACGTACGCTGTCCTGCGGGTGAGGCCCGGCGACGCTGACGTTAAATAAACAAATTAAAAAAAAAAAAGTTATTGGTCTTTAGATTTATTGTAGACAAGTTCATTTCCAATGTGATTATTATACTTCGGTGTAACCTTCCTGTGTCGTGAAGACGGGTGACGTGGAGTGTCGTAGCTTGACATGATGGTGGCGCGGGGTGTTGTGCAATTCAACCGTTTTTTAGGGTGACTACAGGCGTCAGTTGCTGGCGTTTGCAGTCGCCGAAAAAAATCGCAATGTGGGACAGGTCCTTTAGACTCATCGAGTCACACAGTACGGAAGCCCAATTTGTCCATGCCGACCAATGTGTCCCATTTATGTTTGCCCCATCTGCGTTTATCCTGCTAAATCTTTCCATGTCAAAAATCTCTCCATTATAGCACTGACAATACAGAGAGACATGGAAACATAGAAACATAGAACATAGGTGCAGGAGGAGGCCATTTGGCCCTTCGAGCCAGCACCGCCATTCATTGTGATCATGGCTGATTGTCCCAAATCAATAACCCGTGCCTGCCTTCACCCCATATCCCTTGATTCCACTAGCCCCTGACGAGACAAAAATGGTGGAGAAACTCAGCGGGTGAGGCAGCATCTAGAGAGCGAAGGAATAGTTGATGTTTAACGTCTCCTATTCCTTCTCTCCATAGATGCTGCCTCACCCGCTGAGTTTCTCCAGCACTTTTGTCAACCTTCGATTTTTCCAGCATCTGCCGTTAAACATACAGAGAAATTAGACTTTCTTGTATACTTGTCTCTTTAATTGAAGGCAACCCCTACTCTTATGCTGAAGAGGCCAAACGTAAGGAGGTCTGGCTGACTAACCTGAAGATGGTCCAGATGCACAACGAAGGTGCAGACCAAGGCTTGTCCACTTACCGTATGGGAATGAATGCCTATTCCGACCTGGTAATATGATTTATTATTTCCATTCGAGCTTCCTTTGCGTGGTTTGTGTGTTGAACTGATTTCTTGCATCTGACATCTTGCAAGCCTCAACTCAGACAGCGCGGAAACAGGCTCTTCGTCCCAACTTGTCCACGCTGACCAAGACGCCTAATCTAAGCCAGTCCCATTTACCCGCGATTCCCCCTCATCAGTCTTATCCTTGTGGAGTTTAGTTTAGTTTAGAGATGCAGCGTGGAAAAAGGCCCTTCGGCCCACCGAGTCCGTGCCGACCAGCGATCATCACACATTAACGCTATCCCACACACACTAAGGACAATTTACATTTATACACAGCCAAGTAACCTTTAAACATGCACGTCTTTGGAGTGTGGGGGGAAACCCACGCGGTCATGGGGAGAACGTGCAAACTCCGTACAGACAGCACCCGTACCTAGGATCGAACCCGGGTCTCTGGTGCGGTGAGGCAGCAACTCTACCGCTGCGCCACTGCCACCGAACTGAAACTTCACTAGAGAGGATCGGGAATTTTAAGTTTCAACGTCTGTTTGGTTTAACACCGGCCCTCGTGAGCAGAAATAAAGCAGAAATTCAAAAGGTCATGGTGGTTTCTTATGCTTCCTGTACATTTTATAACCTATTTACGCCAATGCAGAATAGCATGCACTCGATGGGCTGAATGGTCTCATCTGTGTTTAATTCTATGATTTTAACATCACGATCCCCGACAAACATAAATTAGTGGAGAGACACGGTGGCGCAGCGGTAGAGTTGCTGCCTCACAGCGAACACAGCGCCCGAGACCCGGGTTCGATCCCGTCCACGGGTGCTGTCTGTATGGAGTTTGTACGTTCTCCCCGTGACTGGCGTGGGTTTTCTCCGAGATCTTCGGTTTCTTCCCATATTCCAAAGACGTACAGGTTTGTAGGTTAATTGGCTTGGTAAATGTAAAATTTGTCCCTAGTGGGTGTAGGATAGTGTTAATGTGCGGGGATCGCTTGTCGGCGTGGACCCAGTGGGCCGAAGGGCCTGTTTCCATGCTGTATCTCTAAACTAAGCTAAACTAAACATGTGTCCACTAGCTTAGTTTAGTTTAGTTGGTGATATGTGCAGGTTTGTAGGTTAATTGCATTCTATAAAATTGTAAATTAGTGTGTAGGATAGTGCTAGTGTACGGGGTGATTGCCGGTCAGCACGGACTCGGTGGGCCGAAGGGCCTTTTCCCACGATGTATCACTAACGTAAAGGAGGCATCTGCAGTTCCTTGTTTCAGGGGTCGTGATGGCGCAGCGGTAGAGCTTAGAGATACAGTGCTGCAACACTCTTAAGGGCCTGTCCCACAGGCAGGCGATTCCAGGCGGCAAACGCGACTTCCCCGGAAGCGGGGGCCGCGTGGCTGCCGCGCGGGTGCCACCGTACGGCCGGTCCCACGAGCATGCGAATGCATGCGGCGAGCGCGGCGTCGGGTGATGACGTCATCGCGCAATGCAACGCGCTAGCCTACTCTGTCGAGACGGCGACCAGGCGGTGCGCGCGGCGTCTCGGCGGCAGCGGGGCGGCAGGCCGTTGCCGCACAGTGTTTTTCTGAGCCCCGCGCGGTGTCAGGACCAACTACATACGGCTCCGGCGATCTACGTGGGACCGACCCCGCGGCCCCCGCGCGGTCCGCTCCGCGCCCTCCCTTCCAGGCCCTTTACATTCCGGTTCCATTGGACTCTCACCCTCTCCCCTCCCCTTCTCCAACATTCCTTCCTCTCATTTAGCAACTTTAGACTTTAGAGATGCAGCGCGGAAACAGGCCCTTCGGCCCACCGAATCCGTGACGATCAACGATGACCCTGCACAGTAACACTATCCCACACACTAGGGACAATTTTAGTACTTTCCCGAAGCCAATTGACCTTCAAACCTGCACGTCTTTGGAGTGTGGGAGGAGACCGGAGCACCCGGAGAAAACCCACGCAGTCACGGGGAGAACGTGCAGGCAGTTCCCGTGGTCAGGATCGGACCCGGGTCTCTGGTGCTGCAAGGCAGCAACTCTACCATCCTATCACCAACTAGAGAGCGGGCCTGAACTACTATCTACCTCATCAGAGACCCTCGGACTATCGTTACTGGCTTTATCTTGCACTAAACATTTTATACCCTTTATCATGTATCTGTACACTGTGGATGGCTCGACTGTAATCGTGTATTGTCTTCCCGCTGACTGGTTAGCACGCAAAAGCTTTTCAGTGTACCTCGGTACACGTGACAATCAACTAAACTAATTAACCTAAACTAATTGAAAAACTCAAATATGATCAAGACTTTACCTGCAAAATCTTTCCTTGCCCCCAATGTATAAATATTAACAGGGATCGCTTAAAAATGTTCACTGGTTAATGAATAATTAATTGTCTGTTATTTATCTGGAGTATTGTGTCCAGTTTTGGTCTCCTAATTTGAGGAAGGACATCCTTGTGATTGGCGCAGTGCAGCGTAGGTTCACGAGATTGATCCCTGGGATGGCGGGACTGTCATATGAGGAAAGATTGAAAAGATTAGGCTTGTATTCACTGGAGTTTAGAAAGGATGAGGGGGAATCTTATAGAAACATATAAAATTATAAAAGAACTGGGCAAGCTAGATGCAGGAAAAATGTTCCCAATGTCGGGCGAGTCCAGAACCAGGGGCCACAGTCTTAGAATAAAGGGGAGGCCATTTAAGACTGAGGTGAGAAAAAAACGTTTTCACCCAGAGCGTTGTGAATTTGTGGTATTCCCTGCCACAGAGGGCAGTGGAGGCCAAGTCACTGGATGGATTTAAGAGAGAGTTAGAATGAGCTCTAGGGGCTAGTGGAGTCAAGGGATATGGGGAGAAGGCAGGCATGGGTTATTGATTGGGGACGATCAGCCATGATCGCTATGAATGGCGGTGCTGGCTCGAGGGGCCGAATGGCCTCCTCCTGCACCTATTTTCTATGTTTCTATGTTTCGAATTGATTGTTTATTTTCGCAGACTAACGAAGAGTTTAACCAATTGATAGTTGGAAACTACTTGAGAAATGACCATGACACAAATGCCACCCCTCTGACCCACAAGAATGTGAATCTGTCTGATACAGTAGACTGGAACAAGAAAGGTTATGTAACTCCTGCTAAGGATCAGGGGAGAGATTGTGCTCGTGTTGGGCCTTCAGTGCGGTAAGTATGCCTGTTTTGTACTTTTAGATAACTGGCCCAGAACATCACGATACAACACCATAGAACTTTATTTATCCAGGAGGGAAATTGATCTGTCAACAGTCATAAAATCGCATGAAACATGAAATTAAAGTGGCAAGAGGAATGGGATTGGGGATGTGCCAAGATTTTGGGGGGGGGGGGGGGGAGTCAGTCTCAGTCTATCCCATTACAGAAGGGGGGGGGAGGAGTTGCACAGTTTGATAGCCACAGGGAGAAGGATCTCCTGTGGCGTTCTGTGCTGCATCTTGGTGGAACCAGTCTGTTGCTGAAGGTGCTCCTCAGGTTGACAGTGTGCCACGGAGGGGGTGAGCTGTATTGTCTAAGATTTCCGCAGTTTGAGGAGCCATCCTCACCTCCAAGACCAACCTCCCATGAATCCAACTCCAACTCCGCCCCCAGGATGGAGCCAGCCTTCCTGATGAGTTTGTTGATCTTGTTGACGTCCGCGGCCATCGCCCTGCTTCCCCAGCCTGGCACACGTCAGCGAAGAAGACGGCACTGGCCAGCAACGATTGGTAGAACATCTGCAGCATCTCACTGCAGATGTTGAAGAACGAGCCTTCTCAAATTGTACAGCCGGCTCTGTCCCTTCTTGTACAGGGCCTCAGCGTTCCTGGACCAGTCCAGTTTACTGAGTTACTCCAGCATTTTGTGTCTATCTTTTCAGTTTAAACCAGCATTTTGCAGTTCCTTCCTAAACAAAATATTTTGTCTGAAGAAAGGTCCCAACCCAAAACGTCACCCATTTCCTTCTCTCCAGAGATGCTGTCTGTCCGCTGAGTTACTCCAGCACTTTATGTCTGTCTGCAGCTTTATTCTTGTTTCATCTGGACATGTTTGCTTTGCTTACAGACCGGTGCTTTGGAAGGGCAGTACTTCAATCTGACAAAACATTTAGTTTCTATGAGTGAGCAGCAATGGTGGACTGCTCCCTGGATATGGAAACCGTGGGTGCCAGAATGGATTAATGACCAACGCGTTCAACTACATTAAAAAAACGGAGGGATTGGCAAAGAAGAATCGTATCCCTATCAAGCAAAGGTTGGCTAAAATAACGTTCATGTCATAGGACAGATCCTATTGAGATCACTCCGCTATTCAATCATGGCTGATCTATCTTACCCTCTCCAACCACTTTCTCCTGCCTTCTCCCATAACCCCTGACACCTGTACTAATCAAGAATTTATTATTGACTTGGCCCCCATTCCTTGCCTTTATGGCAATGAATTTGCACTGATTCGCCACCCTCTGATTGAAGAAATTACTCCTCATCTCCTTCCTAAAGGTAAGTCTTTTATTCGGAGGCTGTGCCCTTTGGTCCAAGACTCTCCCCTAGTGGAAACATCCTCCCCACATCCACTCTATCCAGGCCTTTCACTATTCTGTACGTTCAATCAAGTCCCCCTCATCTTTCTAAATTCCAGCGAGTACAGGCCAGTGCCGTCAAACACTCATCATATGTTAACCCACATTCCTGGGATCATTCTCTGTAAACCTCCTCTAGACCCTCTCCAACGCCAGCACATCCTTCCTCAGAAAAGAGGCCCAAAACCGCTCACACGCTCCAAATGCGGTCTGACCAGCGCCTTATGGGGCCTCAGCATTACAAGCCACATACAAGCCAATGGGGCTGAAGAAAGGTCCCCATCCCAAATCATTACCTACGCATCTCTCCCAGAGATAATCTGATCCGCAGTTACTCCGGCACTTTGTGTTTTAATGAAGCCCATGCCCTCTAGTGTTAGAATCCTCTACCCAGGGATAAAAGACGGGGAGTATTCACCTTATCCTCTTGTTTTGTTTACTTAGGGAGGAAAGTGCAGTTTCAACTTAACAACTATTACTTTCAACTGCAGTGGCTATTTAACGATTGCAAAGGGAACGAGTCTGAACTCAAATATGCTGTGGCGACATATGGACCAGTTTCTGTTGGTATTCATGCCAACAATTCAACATTCAGGTTTTATTCCTCAGGTAGCTGAGTTTATATGTATGTTTAGAGAGGGGGCGGCACGGAGGCGCAGCGGTAGAGTCGCTGCCTTACAGGGGCTGGTCTAAATGGGAGTTTGCACGTTCTCCCCAGTGACCTGAGTGGCTTTTCCCCAGGTGCTTCGAAGAGGTGCAGGTTTGTTGGTCAATTGCTTGGTATAAAACGTAAATTGTCCCTAGTTTGTGTAGCTGGTGTTAATGTGCGGGGATCGCTGGTTCGGTGCGGACTCGGTGGGCCGAAGGGCCTGTTTCCGTGTTGTATCTCCAAACTAAAACGTTATACTAAAGATACTGCATGGAAACAGGCCCTTCCGCCCACTGAGTCCACGCCGATCAGCGATCAACACGAGTCTTACACACACTAGGGACAATTGCAATTATACCAAGCCAATCAACCTGCAAACCTGTACGTTTTGGGGTGTGGGAGGAAACCGGAGCACCCGGAGAAACAAAAAGTACAAACTCCGGCCAGACAGCACCCGTAGTCAGGATCGAACCTGGGTCTCTGGAGCTGTGAGGCAGCAACTCTACCACTGCGCCACCATGCCACCTTAGTTAATAGGATGGTGTTTTCCATTTAACTTTTTGCTCATTCATATTTATTAATTTTCTGGTTTCAATGCTTTTATTGGAAGCATTTGTACAACAAAAATGGACAATTTTACAGCTTTGTGAACAGCTTCAATTTTAACACTTTCCAAAAAGGACATTAAATTAAAAAGAGAGGAGGAAAAAGAAAAAGAAAAAAGAGGGAGGATATACCCGTCAACCCACCCGTACCCAAAATGTATTAATTTTCTGATATGATGAGAACGAAATTGCTCTAAAGTACATGAAATAAAAACGTGGACATAGTGAATTGTAGTTGTCACTGGCACAAATGGTAACATCTCTGGAAGCATGTTTCTGTCCTCGGAAACATATTCCAAAGTAGATGTTCTGGATCAGCACGGTGGCGCAGTAGGTAGACGCTGCTGCCTCACAGCGCTAGAGACCCGGGGTTCGATCCCGACTTCGGGTGCTGTCTGCGTGCAGTTTGCACGTTCTCCCTGTGACCTGCGTGGGTTTTTCTTCAGGTGCTCCGGTTCCTCCCACATCCCAAAGACGTGCGGGTTGGTAGTAATTGGCCCTAGTGTGTGGCAATGTTACAAAATTTTGAGATTTTAAAATCAAGTCTGTATTTATCCATCAGATAAAGCATAAAAAGAAGTTTAATTTGACACCTAATTCACTTTCATATCTTTAGTATTAAAAAAGTTATGGCCATTTTCATACTTGGAAATTAGCATCTTGTTCCCTATTGCTTTTCCATTCTTAACACAAAAGCTGTGATCGAGGACAGTCAAAAGCCATAACTTTCTTAAAAATTAAGAGAACTGAAAGAAAATTTTCAGTTATTATAGTTTGAAGCATTCTGAAACAAATATGAAACAATCTTACTTAGATGACATGAAATTAAAGCATATAATTAGTTAGTTACCTAATTGTAGCTAATTACAAAATTCAATTACTAGATCTAAACATCTATCAATTTCTTAAGAATAGATTAACATTTTTAAATAGCCTTAAAGGCCTGTCTCACGAGTCTGCGGTCATTGGCGGCGAAACGGGAAAGAATCTACCGCTCCTGGGCCGCCATAGACCGCGCACTCGTGAGAACGCACAATTCCAGGGCCGTGCGGCGTTGTTCCCAACACCGCACAGTGCTAAAATAAAACCTACACTGTTCAAAAATATTTTCCTACCGCACAGCCTCCACCAGTGATGCACGAGGCGGCACGGCCGCCGCCACAGCCGCCGCCAGTGTGGCTCGAGCGCCGTGCGTGAACTTGCACCGTCACAGCCTCCGCCAGTGAGGCACGTGTGCGGCACGGCCGCTGGCACAGCCACCGCTACAGCGCCGCGATCAGGACGGCCGCCGCCACAGCCGCCGCTAGTGAGTCACATGCGGCGGGCCGACGTCCATCGCAGTCGGCCCGCCCATTTTTTTAACTTACCGGCAAGCACGTGGGACCAGCCGTATTTAAATCACTCGGCCCCCGCGCAGCATCCGTGCGGCGCTCCCGTGGCATAGGCTCCGGCGCTCTCGCCGTTGCCGTGCGGTCCACTCTACAGGCGAAGCCGCGCTTCACCGCTGATGACCGCAACACCGTAAGACAGAGCCTTAAGTGTCCAAATAACATTCACACAAGAATTCACAATATAACATAATTTTTAAATCTCATTGTCATGGATTTATAGGCCAAATGGAAGAATTTAATGTTTAATACCTGGTAAATTAATGGGCATTTAAATCATCTTTGCAAGTGGGTTTTTCCGGAACGCGATCATTTGGAACGTTGATTTGCGGTGAATTTAACCCCGTATCGGCATGAAAAATACTGCCATTAGTTCGGGGAAAAGAAATCACCGTTTCGCATTTAAAAATGTGAATTAAAGGCCTCTTAAGAAGCACTTTTATACATAAAATAAACTGCTTTCGTTTACCTGTCCCGTGTGTGAAATCCGTCCCCGTTGTCTGTGTGGCGGCTTTCGAAGCTGATTTTAAAATTATTCCAGCGCTGAAATTGTCGGGCGAATAAAAATAAAAAATACACAAATGCCCGTCGGAACGATTCTTCAGCAAAAGCAGACACTCCAATGAAATATAATTCAGGACAAGGTAGGAGAAACCCGCGTTTTAATCACGCCCCCCCTCAAAGGCGCCAAAATCGCGCACACGGCCAGTGGCGGAATTTGCAACGCCGCTGAAGGTAAGTATTGTAACATACCTACGTAGTGTGTAGGAAGAGAAAGTGGGGTAACATGGAGATAGTGTGATCAGGTGATCGATGGTCAGCGTGGACCCGGTGGGCCGAAGGGCCTGTTTCCATGCTGCATCCTTCAATCAATCAATGTTGTTGACATGTACTGGACTTTAAAATAGCCCCATAAACAACCTAATTCAGGGCGTTAAATATTGGCCTTCGCCAGGAAAGTCCAAACTCAATGAGCGACTTAAACAGAAGTTGAGTTTATTGCTGTTCTTCAAATAACTCAAACGAGACTTTGAAGACACGAGGAACTGCAGTTGCTGGAATCTTGAGCAAAATCAAACTGGTAGAGGAAAAGCACAAAGTGCTGGAGTAACTCAGCGAGTCAGGCAGCTTGTCTGGAGAACATGGATGTGATGTTTTGGGTTGGCACCCTTCATTAGACTCTATCCATGTTCTCCCAGAGATGCTGCCTGACCCGTCGAGTTCCTCCAGCATTTTGCGTCTTTCCTTGGTAAAACAGCATCTGGGGTTCCTTGGTCTACAAACTGCTGGGGGAATAGGGCGGCACGATGGCACAGCGGTAGAGATGCTGCCTTACAGCGCCAGAGACCCGGGTTCGATCCCGGCTACGGGTGCTTGTCTGTACAGTGTTTGAACGTTCTCCTTGTGAGCTGCGTGGGTTTTTTCCGAGATCTTTGGCTTTCTCCTCCCACACTCCAAAGACGTACAGGTCTGTAGGTAATTGGCTTGGTATAAATGAGATTGTCCCTGAATATGTGTAGGATAGTGTTAATGTGCGGACCTGGTGGGTAGAAGGGCCTTTTCCGCACTGTATCTCTAAACTAACTAAATTCAGTGGGCCAGGCACATCTGCGGAGGGAACGGGAAACCAACATCTTGGTTCGGGACCCTTCAGACTGAAACATTGACTGTCCATTCCCTGCAAGTCTTGTCCTATAACAGTTGTTATAGGACAAGAACTTCACTTAGCAGTAATAGAGTTTGTTCAACATATCGGTCCAACCTGGAAACATCACCTGTCCATTCTCTCCATAGATGCTGCCTAACCCACTGATTTCTCCCAGCACTTTGTTTTTGTCCAAACTAGACTTTTGTAGGTTGCCAAAATGATAAGTACCAACTTTACCCGCTATCAAGATGGAATAATATTGGTCTTTCTGCCCCCAATGAATTCAGGTATCTACGATGAGCCGTTGTGCTCTAGTGTCATTCCCAACCATGCTGATTTAGTCGTTGGATACGGAACGAAGAATGGAGCAGACTACTGGCTGGTTAAGAATAGGTATTATGTCAACCCTGTAATTTGTAAATGTTATGTACAGATCGGCCACCAGCCATCGGCCACCGATTGTTCTGGCACCTCCTTCAATCCAGAAAGATTACAGTTCCAGTTTTAGTTTAATTTCACTCGTAACAAGGTACAGTGAAAAGCTTGTGGTGAAAGAAATTACGCAAGCACGCGCTTGAAATCCTTGTGACTGCTAGACTGGTTGCTGGGAGCCCACAGATTTGTGCAGATGGTGTACACACCTTCTGGGACAGGTGCCTCCGTCGCAAAATACTTCACTGTTTACATCTGCAGCTGTTGGTGTTGAACCTCGGTTTCGTGTGATTTTTAGCTTATTTTGCCCACATTTTACCCTCTATGTGGCTTCTAACCAAGGTCCAAGTGACAGTTGTGGTGTCAGGTGTACGCACATGTCCATATCGATACAAGTCAAGGAGGAACTAGTTTAGTTCATTGTCATGGTACCGAGGTACAGTGAAAAGCTTTTAGACATATACAATAGACAATAGGTGCAGGAGTAGGCCATTCGGCCCTTCGAGCCAGCACCGCATTCAATTGTATCATGGCTGATCATCCCCAATCAGTACCCCGTTCTGCCTTCTCCCCACATCCCCTGACTCTGCTATCTTTAAGAGCCCTATCTAGCTCTCTCTTGAAAGCTCTCTGCTCCACCGCCCTCTGAGGCAGAGAGCTAACCAGTCAGCGGAAAGACAATACATGATTACAAACGAGGCATATATTTACAGGGTACAGATTCTGTACATGATAAGGGAGTAACGTTTAGTCCAAGGTAAAGCCAGCAAAGTGTAGGTAAAGCCAACTGTTGATAGGCACAGAAAGCTGGAGTAACTCAGCGGTTCAGGCAGCATCTCTGGGAGAAAAGGAATATGTGACGTTTCGGTTCATCTGAAGAAGGGTTTCGACCCGAACCGTCACCTATCCATGTTCTCCAGAGATGCTGCCTGTCCCGCTGAGTTACTCCAGTTTTTGTGTCTATCTTCAGTTTAAACCAGCAACTGCAGTTCCTTCCTACACCAGGATGAACTGTTGATACATGTCAACTTTGGTGCTTCCATGTGTTGGAACATTTATTTCATTTAAGTTTCTAGCAGTCCTTGGTGCTTTAGAGACACAGGAGGGTGTAATGATGGGTCGGAGGTGTTTTGTTGAAATATAATGACATGACCTTGTTGGTCCGCTAAATGGACAACCCGGCAAGGCTCAGGAACCAACGGTGCTGGAAAATTTGAGTTGCAGCCCGACAAAGCTTTAAACCTTTTGAATGCTGTGGATCCCAGAAAGGATAATGTTGCTTATTTTATTGTGCATACACTGATATCCTGACCTTGTAGTGTTTCATTACAAACTACCAGATGATCAACCTCATCGATATTGTAGACAGTCAGAGCTTTTTTTCTCCAGCGGAAAATGCCAAAGAATGGAGACTACAGCTTTAAGAGAGAGGGGCGAAACTTAACGAAGATGTACGGGGCCAGGCTTTGTTTATCCACAGGTGGTGGGTACCTGGAACGCGCTGCCAGGGGTGGTGGTGGAGGCAGATATGATGGTGGTGTTAAGAGAATGTTTCCAGAGCTTGAGGGCCTGAGCTGGGAGGGAAAATGGTTGCAAGGAAATAGCTGAGGAATAGGATTCTTGACACGGTGGCGCAGCGGTAGGGTTGCTGCCTCACACCTGGTTCGATCCTCACCTTGGGTGCTGTCTGTGTGGAGTCTGCACGTCTTCCTGTCACCCCGTGGGTTTCCTCCGGGTGCTCTGGTTCCTGTCACGTCCCAAAGACGTGCAGGTTGTAGGTTAATTGGCTTCAGTAAATTGTACCCCAATGTGTAGGGAGTGGATGCAAAGTGGGATAACATAGAACTAGTGAGATGGGGTGATCGATGGTTGGCAGGAATAGGTGGGCCGAAGGGCCTGTTTCCACGCTGTATCTCTAAACTAAACTAAACTAAATGAGGTAGGATGTCACAGACCAACCCGCCGAATGGAATGGAATTATAACACAATTGTATTTTAACTTTTTTAATGAATATTCTATTTTTCCTAGCTGGGGTACTCGATGGGGTGAGGATGGATACATCTACATGTCAAGGAACAAGGATAATCAGTGTGGAATTGCATCACTTGCCAGCATTCCTCAAATATCGGTGGGGGCGCTGCCAGACGGCAGCCCTGCCAGCAGTGTGTTAGTTTTTTCTCCTTTTTTTGTTTTTTTGAGTGTGTTTTTAATGTTTCTCTGTGTGTCTTGCATGGGGGGGTAAGGGGGAAACCGCTTCGGTCGCCTCCTCCACGGAGAGGCGACTTTTTCCATGTCGCCCCCCCCCCGTGGCCTAACATCTAGGAACTGAAGCCGCGTTCTGCGGAGCTCCAGTTTTTGGCGCGGCATCCGGAGCCTGGGATCCCTCGTGGGGACCCGGGAGGAGAGAGCTCCTACCGCTGGCCCGCGGCCAACTTCTACCGCGGGCGCGGCGGGGACTTATCATCCGGAGCGGTGTCCCTCGCCGGGGATCCCTGGAGAGGAGGTCCGAACCGCCGGCCCTGCGGTCTGCGGTGCTTCTGGCTGCGGCGCGGCGGGGTCTTTAAATCTTCGGCCGCCGGCCCTGCGGTCTGCGGTGCTTCTGGCTGCGGCGCGCGGGGTCTTTAAATCTTCGGCCGCCGGCCCTGCGGTCTGCGGTGCTTCTGGCTGCGGCGCGGCGGGACTTTAAATCTTCGGCCACCGCCCTGCGGCCGCACAACTTGAAGCCGCGGTCCTCCGGTGGGGAGGCACCGATTCAGGACTTACCTGACTTACCTTGTCTACACATCTGGATGCCAGCAGCGGCGACTGTGGAGGTTGAGGTCTCGACCACGTGGGAGAATGGAGGAGGACTGACCAAACATTGGGCTTCCACCACAGTGAGGAATGCTGTGGCGGATGTTTGTGTTAAAATTTTTATTGTGATTGTGTGTTCTTTTTTAATTGTATCACTGCTGGCAAATTCATTTCACTTGCACTTTATGTGCAAGTGACGAATAAAACTTGACTTGACTTGACGATGTAACACTTGTCTTGCTATTTCATAGAGTGATACAGCGTGGGAAACAGGCCCTTCAGCCCAACCTGCCCACACCGACCAACATGTCCCATCTACACTAGTCCCACCTGCCTGCGTTTGGCCCATATCCCCTCTACACCTGTCAGTTTCAGTTTAGTTTCCAGTCAGGCAGAAAGACAATACATGATTACAATCGAGCCATTTACAGTGTAGAGATACATGATAGGGAATAACGTTTAGTGCCAGGTAAAGCCAGCAAAGTCCTATCCATGTACCTGTCCCAATGGCTTTTAAAAGCTGTTGTAGTACCTGCCTCAACTACCTCGTTCATACACCTATCACCCTCTGAGTAAAAAAGTTGCATCTCAGGTTCCTATTAAACTTTTCCCCTCTCACCTTAAACCTATATCCACAGTTCCTTGTAATAAAAATGAACTGCAGATGCAAGTTCAAGTTAATTTATTATCCCATGCACCAGTTGGTACAGTGAGATTTGAATTACTGTACAGCCATACGAATAGTCCTAACCTGCCCAACCTCTCTCTTCAGTTTCAGGCCCTCAACTCCTAGTAACACCCTTATCACATCCTAGATTTGTCCAATTGGACGTTGTAAAGAGTTACACGTATCAATTAGTGAAAGTCTGAAGAAGGGTCTCGACCCGAAAAGTCGCCCAATCCTTCGCTCCATAGATGCTGCCTCTCCCGCTGAGTTTCTCCAGCATTTTTGACTACCTTCAATTTTTCCAGCATCTGCAGTTCTCT
>CM075999.1:2586432-2677444 GCA_038087875.1 Malacoraja senta | reverse complement strand
CAGGATGGAAATGTCCAATACGAGAGGGCATAGCTATAACGTGAGAAGGGAAAGTTTAATGGCGATGTGTGGGGCAAGATTTTTACACAAAGGGTGGTGGGTGCCTGGAACGCATTGACAGAGGAGGCAAATACGATAGTGGTGTTTAAGATGCTTTTGGATAGGCACATGGATGGGCAGGGAATGGAGGGGTATGGCTCCAGTACAGCAGATGAGATCAGTTTAAGTTGGCATCATGTTAGCACTGACATTGTGGGCCGAAGGGCCTGTTCCTGTGCTGTACTGTTCCATGCTATAGGTTCAGTGTGTGCACCTGCACCAACACGCCATCTCCCGAATTCAACCTGTGAAAATACCCACAAGAGTTTGGACCGCCTAGGCGTTTTCCCAACGCAAATGGTAACAATTCCGATTTTTCTGGGTGCAACTCTAAATATGCACGCACGGGCTATTTCTAACTAGCAGTTACGAAACATCAAAAAGACACAGAGTGCTGGGGTAACGCAGCGGGACAAGCAGCGTCTCTGGAGAATGTGAATAGGTGGCGTTTCAGGTCTGTCTGAAGAAGGGTCCTCATCTGAATTACCACCTATCCATGCTGAGTTACTCCAGCAATTTGTGTCTTCTTTTGTGAACCAACCTCTGCAGTTCCTTTTGTCTGGGTCGTTGGTGATGGAGGGTTCGGGCTGGGGCACTGCAGTCGTCACGTGATTGGATAAATGTCCACAGTTCCAAACTATTAATTCAGAGAAATTAGTTCAAATCACATCACTGGAATTTTTAATGAAAGCGAACCTGCAATTTAATAACATGGGCAGCTGGTGGAGCTGCTGCCTCACAGCACCAGAGACCCAGATTTGATCTTGACCCTGGGTGCTGTCTGTGTGGAGTTTGCACGTTCTCCCTGTGACCTGCGTGGGTCTTCTCCAGATGCTCCAGTTTCCTCTCACACTCTTAAGATGTACAGGTTTGATTTGTAACGTTCCACAATACTGACTTCTTTGACCGACTTTGCCCCAAATATCTCCTCGTGATTCAGTTAGTTCAGAATAACCCCATCGCCGACACATCGACCAGCACTCACTCCAAAGACGTACAGGTTTGTAGGTTAATTGGCTTCGGTAAAATTGTAAATTGTCCCTATTGTGTAGGATAGTGTTGGTGTGCGGGGATCGCTGGTTGGCACGGACTCGGTGGGCCGAAGGGCCTGTTTCCGCGCTGTATCTCTAAACTAAACTAAACTAAACACTCGTGAGGGAAGTATTCCCCCATGTTAAAGGCTCTGTTTGAATAGAAGATGATGTTATCACCACTCTCCCTGGAAGACCACCAGGAAAAAGCCTGGACAATTTAGCCGACTGTCAGGAGCCTGTTACTGTGCAATTTGCCGATCAATCTCTGCGCTCACTGCAACAGGCATTGATTGATAAAGTGCCTTTTGTCTCCCATCTCCATGGCAACACAGCTGGTACAGCCACTCATCCATCCTTCAGTCAAGAAACAGGAGGGTGGAAATATTGCATTCATTATTCACCTCATCTTGACGCCGTTTATGTTCCTGTGAATATCCACACTTACCTGACATCCTCCCATGCTCTGAGTTCTCTTAACGTGTCCATAAGGCAGAAATGGACATTGTGCAGGGTGCAGGAAGGAACTGCAGATGCTGGCTAAAAGCCAAAGATAGAAACAAAAAAGCTGGAGTAACTCAGCGGGACAGGCAGCGTCTCTGGAGAGAAGGAACGGGTGACGTTTTGGGTCGTGACTCTTCTTCAGACTGAGAGTCAGGGGAGAGGGAAACTGGAGATATGGAAAGGTAAGGTGTGAAAATGACATCAAAGCAGATGATGATAAGGAAATGTGGAATGGTTCATTGTTGGCTGAGGGGAAGATGACATCGAGGCAGACAAAGAGTAAAATTAATCAGGAGGACAGTGAAACTAGTCGGAGAACTAGGGTGGGGGAGGGACGGAGAGAGAGGGAAAGCAGGGGTTACTTGAAGTTTGAGAAGTCAATGTTCATACCGCTGGGGAGTAAACTGCCCAAGCGAAATATGAGGTGCTGTTCCTCCAATTTGCGCTGGGCCTCACTCTGACAATGGAGGAGGCCCAGGACAGAGAGGTCAGTGTGGGAATGGGAGGGGGAGTTGAAGTGTTTAAACATTATTTAGGATACGTGAGGTGACACTGCCGGTGTTTAACACTTTAACAACCATTTGTTCTCTCACTTCAGGGGAGAAGGCAGGAGAATGGGGTTAGGAGGGAGAGATAGATCAGCCATGATTGAATGGTGGAGTAGACTTGATGGGCCGAATGGCCTAATTCTGCTCCTATCACTTATGAACTTCTAATGTTTTAGACGTCGTACATCTCCAGAGGTTCACAGTTCCTCGAGGCTGCACCACCACCAATAGAATCCAACAATCCCCCCTGCTGGTTCTGTACGTTGGTTGCAAAGTGTGTTGGCACACCCAGAAAGGATCGGAGAGAGCACGGCACTGTAAGACTATAGGGCGGCACGGTGGTACAGTGGTAGAGTTGTCGCCTCACAGCACCATAGACCCGGCTTTAATCCTGACTACGGGTGCTGTCTGTACGGAGTTTGTACCTTCTCCCCGTGACCTGCGTGGGTTTTCTCCGGGTGCTCCGGTTTCCTCCCGCACTCCAAAGACGTACAGGTTTGTAGGTTAATTGGCTTGGTTTAATTGCAAATTGTCCCTAGCGTGTGCAGGATAGTGTTTGTGCGCGGGGATCGCTGGTCGGCGCGGACTCGGTGGGCCGAAGGGCCTGTTTCTGCGGTGTATCTCGATTCAGTTCAGTTTAGTTTATTGTCACGTGCTCTATTTTTCGTTTAGTTTAGTTTAGAGATACAGCGCGGAAACGGGCCCTTCGGCCCCACCGAGTGTTCGCGGCGACCAGCGACCACCCCGCACATTAACGCTATCCTACACACACACATTAGGTAGAGAGAAAAGCTTTTGTTGCCTGCTGTCCCTGCTATCTAAACTGAACTAAAGAACCTCACTTTTTTTAAAATCCCTGGTGGGTTTGTCAATTACTTGAAATCAGAGCCCAGCGTTGCAGACCCTTCCACTGGTGATGAGTGGACTTGCACCATTAGAAGCTCGTCAAATGTTTGACAGTCTCGGCTCCCGTGAATCCAGTCACTGTGAACCACTGAACCGGTGCGGAACAGGGCAGATTTAATTGGGAACATCAGACTGAAAGTACGTCACGGAGAGAAAATGTCAAGTGAGGCGGTGACGTCTCCTGACATGCTGCCTGGACAAGTCGTGAATCATGGAGTTGTGAGATGGGTAGAACCGGTCTCAGTTGCGTATACATTTATCACGTCTGACTGATGGCAAAGAGCCGGTCTATTATTAGTTTGGTTTAGCTTAGTTTAGAGATACAGCGCGGAAACAGGCCCCTTCGGCCCACCGAGTCCGCGCCAACGTGCGATCACCCCGCACATTGACACGATCCTACACACACACACACACACACACACTTAGTTAGTACCTTAGCACCTCCACCAATGTAAAGCACTTTGGTCAATGAGAGTTGTTTTTTAAATGTGCTATAGAAATAAAAGTGACTTGACTTGACTTGACTTGACTTAGGGAACAATTTACACTTACACCAAGCCAATTAACCGACAAACCGGTTCGGCTTTGGAGAGCGGGAGGAAACCGGAGATCTCGGAGAAAACCCACGCCGATCACGGGGAGAACGTACAAACTCCGTACAGACAGCGCCCGTAGTCGGGATCGAACCCGGGTCTCTGGCGCTGGAAGCGTTGTAAGGCAGCAACTCTACCCGCTGCACCACCGTACCGCCACAAACATTTATAGCTGACAATGAACCATTTAAAATTGATCTAATTATCTTTTTCTCTTCCTTATTGAGCCCACAGAAAACTATCAGAAGTTATAAAATAATATTTTCCATTGCATGGT
Source organism: Malacoraja senta (assembly GCA_038087875.1). Classification (NCBI taxonomy): domain Eukaryota; kingdom Metazoa; phylum Chordata; class Chondrichthyes; order Rajiformes; family Rajidae; genus Malacoraja; species Malacoraja senta. The sequence goes on along the minus strand of CM075999.1, from coordinate 2,673,486 downwards.
GGAGAGGCAAGAAGTTGACATTTTAGAAGTTTAGAAGGACGAACAACAACAATTTAAACTTAGGCTTGGATAGAGTGGATGTGGAGAGGATATTTCCACCAGTGGGGAGAGTCTAGGACAAGGATTCCCAACCTGAAGTAAATTTACCTCCAGGGGGTAAATATCGCCTACCCAGGGGTAAATTTGTTGATTCTGGATTTGTACATATTTGTTCTCATTGACTGACTGTGTTTGGCTCTGGTATACCGGTATACCGTTCATCATTAGTTGTTCATAAATAAGGGAAATAACATTGTTATGTGCTATTAAAGTTGCCAGGGGTAAACGGGACAAAAAAGGTTGGGAACCCCTGGTCTAGGACAAGAGGCCATAGCTTCAGAATTAAAGGATGTTCCTTTTGGATGGATCTGAGGAGGAATTTCTTTAGTCAAAGGGTGGTGAATCTGTGAAATTCATTGCCGCAGGAGGCTGTGGAGGCCAAGTCAATGGATATTTTAAGGCAGAGATAGATAGATTCTTGATTAGTACGGGTGTCAGGGGTTATGGGGAGAAGGCGGGAGAATGGGGTTAGGAGGGAGAGATAGATCAGCCATAATTGAATGGCGGAGTAGACTTGATGGGCTAAATGGCCTAATTCTGCTCCCATCCCTTATCAACTGATGAACAAGTGTAAGGCTTAGGTTGAAGGAATTATTGACCTGTCCTTACATGCGTCACAGTGGCGTACTGGTAGAGTGTGTAGGAAGGTACAGCAGATGCTGGTTTACACCGAAGATTGACACAAAAAGCTGGAGTAACTCAGCGTGTCAGGCAGCATCTCTGGATAAAAGGAACAGATGACATTTCCGGTCGAGACCCTTCTTCAGACTGAGCACCAGGGGAAAGGGAAACGAGAAATTTAGGCGGTACATAGAACAAATGAATGAAAGATATGTAAAAAAGCAACGATGATCAAGGAAAGGTGGAGCCCACAATGGTCCATTGTTGGCTGTGGGCCAGATGATAACGAGTTATAAAGACAGTGAAACTCGACGGGACGACAGTGAAACTAGTACGGTGACTAAGGTGGGGGAGGGTCGGAGAGAGAGGGAAAGCAAGGGTTACTTGATGTTAGAGAAACGATGCGATACGATAGAACTTTATTCATCCCCGGAGGGAGATTGTTCAGCCAAGAGTCACACAACAAGTTAGATGAAAACTTGAAATTAAAATTAAATTTAAAGTAAATTAAAAGTGAAAAAAGTAAAAAGACAAACGACTGTTGGTTGGCGGCCGTGTGCACAGCGCCTTAACGGAATCAATATTCACACCGCTGCCCAAGCTAAATATGAGGTGCTGTTCCTCCAATTTGTGCTGGGCCTCACTCTGAGAGTGGAGGAGGCCCAGGACAGAAAGGTCAGTGTGGGAAGGGGAATTAAAGTGTTTGGTAATCGGGAGATCGCGTAGGCCCAGGCAGACTGAGCGAAGGTGATTGCCCAGTCGATATTTTAGCGAATACAGTAGATGAGGTTGGAGGAGGTGCAAGCGAACGTCGGCCTCTTTGCTGCCTCACAGCACCAGAGACCCGGGTTCAATTCGGACTACGGGTGCTGCCTGTGGTCCGGAGTTTGTACGTCCTCCCTGTGACTGCATGGGTTTCCCCCGGTTTCCTCCCACATCCCAAAGGCGTGCGGCGTTGTAGGTTAATTGGCCCTCTGTAAATTGTCCCCTAGTGTGTAGGGAGTGGATGAGAAAGTGGGATGACACAGAACTAGTGCGAATGGGTGATCGGCCTCAGTGGGCCGACGAGCCTGGGCGATCGGCCTGGACTGAGTGGGCCGACGGGCCTGTTTCCACGCTATATCTCGAGACCAGGGGTGGGGAACCTTTTCATGGTGGAATGCCGCATTAAGTTAGCTGCAAATCTAATACCAGATTGTAGATAGGCGGCACGACCCACGTCGCAGCGGCCTCTGCAGTCCGTCTGTCTTTTTTTATTTTTTGTCTCGTTTGAGTGTAGTGTGTAGTGTATAGTGTTTTTTTTTTAACTGGGTATGTTTGGGTGGGGGGTGGGTTTCCCTGTATGGAGGACCCGACCTTTCCCTGTCGGGTCTCCGTTGTCGTTGGGGCCTAGCACCGTGGAGCGGCCTCCAACCGGAACGACCTGGGGCTCTAGTCGCGGAGCCTGCGGACTACTCACCATCGTGGGGCTGGCCGAGTTCGGAGCGTGGAGAGCTGTGGTGGCGCGCGGCTGCGACCCGACCCCGGAGATTTGGAAGCTCCAGCCGCGGGTCTGGTGGACGGTAACATCGGGAGCTCGCGGGTCCCTGGTGGGAGACCGCTTTTTGGAGCTACCGCAACGGCAACTTCTCCCGCCCGAGTTGCGGGGTTGAAGATGACCTGGAGCTGGGCCTTACATCACCCGGCGCGGCTTTAATGGCCGCGGGACTTGCTAGCGCCCGCCGGGGGCTCCAACATCAAGACCCGGAGCGCGGCCTTGCATCGCCCGGCGCGGCCTGAATGGCCGCGGGACTTACTTACCATCGCCCGCCGGGGGCTTTGACTTTGACATCGGGAGGAGAATGGGGAGTGTAGGGGAGTGATAAGACTTTGCCTGCGATCACAGTGAGGAGGAGATTCACTGTGATGGATGTTTGTGTAAATTGTGTTGTGTCTTGGTTCTTTTCTTGTTGTGTGACTGCAGAAACCAAATTTCGTTTGAACTTCATTTGAGGTTCAAATGATAATAAATGGTATTGTATTGTATTGTATTGTATAATAAGGCCGCATCCAAGAAACGTCAATTAGATACACTTCAAAATATACATTATTTTGTTAAAATAGCCCTCATGACATGCGGTGCTGGCTCGAAGGGCCGAATGGCCTCCTCTTGCACCGATTTTCAATGTTTTCTATGACTCACTAATGTTTTAATTGTGGCCGTCAGTCGGGGAGGATTATTTCGTTGAATCTTCTTTTACTTTGGTATTTTAAATACGTTCATTTTAAGATTAAAATAAAAATAATAAAAGACGAACAAAAACATATTAATAATAATAAAAAGATTTGTTCAACAAAATTTGGATTCATACAAAAGGCCGCACTTAATAGCCTAGAAAGCCGCATGTGGCCTTAAGGCCGCAGGTTCCCCACCACTGCTTGAGACCAAACTAAATGATTCAACAATAAACTACAGTATGCTAGTTTGCCCACACAGATCCAAGAGTGTGAAAAATGGTGTGACCTCAAAACGGAGTTTGGAGAAACAGAAATGGGACAAATTGATTGAAATGCTCTGTACTAGAATGGGCATAAAAGAACCCTTTCTAGTGATTAAGCATGTTCCCCAGCTGCTTGTTGATGTTTGTAATGATGCAAGTGCAATGTCTAGCTGCCCTATAAATGCCAGTTGTGTTTGTCATTAAGTACAATCAAGCTTTGTGAAGCTGGAAATCTCAGTAGAATTTTAAACTGGAGTAAATCTAAGTAGATAATTAGGCACCTGCTAAAAGTGTCGGTGTTTAGAGTGACGGTCTTTTTTCTTTCATAGTCATTTAAAAATAAACAGCACCAAGAGAGATATCTAGAGGCTTATTCTAAATGGCCTGTCGCACTTACCCGATTTTTTTCGGCGACTTGCCGGCACCCGTCACAGTCGCAGCAGGTGGCCGAAAATTTTCAACGTGTTGGAAATCCAGCGGTGACCAGAAAAAGGTACGGCTCTTGGGGCGACTACTCACGACCATACAGGCGTCACGTGTCGACATGTCGCGGGGTGACGCCTGTACGGGCGTGAGTAGTCGCCCACCTTTTTCTGGTCGCCGCTGGATTTTCAACGTGTTGAACATTTTCGGCCACCTGCTGCGACTATGACGGGTGCCGGCAAGTCGCCGGAAAAAATCGCCTAAGTGGGACAGGCCCTTGAAAGATAAACACAAAATACTGGAGTAACTCAGCGGGACAGGCAGCGCCTCTGGAGAGAAGGATTGGGTGACGTTTCTGGTCGAGAGCCTTCTTCAGACTGAGAGTCAGGGGAGAGGGTGACAGAGATATGGATGGGCAAGGTGTGAAATCGAGAGGTAAAAGGTGACGAGGATCAAGGAAAATGTAGAATAGATCATTGTTAGCTCCGGGAAGTTGACAACGAGGCGTACAAAGATAAAATGTAATCAGGAGGACAGTCCTATGTCTGTCGGATGCCCATGTTCCCATGTTTGATGTTGCAGAGAAACATGAAACTGCGGATGCTGGTCTACACTCAAACTAACCTTCCTTCCATCGACTCCATCTACACCTCATGCTGCCTCAGCAAAGGCCAGCAGCATAACCAATGACCAGTCACACCCCGGCCACTCCCTCTTCTCCCTTTTCCCATCGGGCAAGAGGTACAGAAGTGTGAAAACAAACGCACACCTCCAGATTCAGGGACAGTTTCTTCCCAGCTGTTATCAGGCAACTGAACCATCCTACCACAACCAGAGAGCGGTCCTGAACTACTATCTACCTCTTTGGTGACCCTCGGACTATCTTTGATCAGACTTTACTGGCTTTACCTTGCACTAAATGTTATTCCCTTATCATGTATCTATACACTGTAAATCATTGTAATCATGTATTGTCTTTCCGCTGACTGGTTAGCACACAACAAAAGCTTTTCACTGTAGCTCGTTACACGTGACAATAAACTAAACTGAACTGAACTGAGAATCTCCTCCTTATCTCCTTTCAGAAGGTACGTCCTTTGTTTCTGAGGCTGTGGCCTCTGGTCTTAGACTCTCCCATTAGTGGCAACTTGTTAGTGGTGATCACTTGGTTTTGTGCGAGTCCTAGCTTATTTTGCGTGCATTTAACCCTAGCTATGGCATCTAAGCAAGATGTAGGAAGGAACTGCAAATACTGGCTTACATGGGAGGTAGACACAGAATGCTGGAGTAACTCAGCGGGACAGACAGCATCTCTGGAGAGAAGGAATGGGTGACGTTTCGGGTCGAGACCCTTCTTCAGACTTCTCTCCAGAGACCTAAGAAGGGTCTCGACCCCGAAACGTCACCCATTCCTTCTCTCCAGAGATGCAGCCTGTCCTGCTGAGTTACTCCGGTTTTTTGTGTCTGCTTCTGAGCAAGGTGCAGGTGTTAAGTATGAGCACATTTAATTTACATTTAACATTTGTCATATTTAGGTTTCAAGGTGCTTTAGAGACACGGGAGTGGTATAATCAGTGGGCCAGAGGTTTGTTGTTGAATTGTTATTACATGACCTCTGTTGGTCCGGCAAAATGGATAATCCCGCAAGTCTCAGGAACCCAGCGTGCCTGGAAATCAGTGGGCGGCATGGGCAAGTTGGGCTGAAGGGCCTGCTTCCACTGTATCACTCTGTGAATCTATGACTCTAGGACCTGTATTCTTTTAATGCAAAAGGACCTCGTCCAGAAACAAATTTAATGATACGATTAAGGTGGCACGGTGGCGCAGCGGTAGAGTTGCTGCCTCACAGCGCCAGAGACACGGGTTCGGTCCCGACTATGGGTGCTGTCAGTACAGAGTTTATACGTTCTCCCCGTGGCCTGTGTGGGATTTCCCCCTTGTTTTTTTTAATACAAAATGCTTTTATTCAGAACAAACAAAAATACAGAGTAGTAACACGATGAAAGAATGCCTATATTGGCAGTTTACAAACAAAGATCAAATTAAAATATTAACAATTTTATCAACAATACATTCGCGGAAGGCCTCCAGAGTCCCTGTGGACACTGCGTGTTCCCTCTCCAGGGACACGGGGGCATGGTCGTAACCCCGGAAAAGGGGCAGGCAGCCGACCGCTGTGTAGCCGTCCACTGCCCGCTGCCTGGACCCGCGAATGGCCATCTTGGCCAGGCCTGCGTGGGATTTCCCCGGGAGCTCCGTTTTCCTCCCACACTCCCACACTCCCCACTCCCCACTCCCACACTCCCACACTCCCACACTCCCACACTCCCACACTCCAAAAGACGTACAGGGCTGGAGGTTAATTGTCTTTGGTATAATTGTAAACTGTCCCCGGTGTGTGTAGAGGACAGCGTCAGTGTGCGGAGATCGCTGGTCGGCGCGGACTCGGTGGGTCGGAGGGCCTGTTTCCGCGCTGTATCTCCAAAGCTACAAAGGGTGGTGTTGTCACCTTCCTCGAGGTTTGAATCCTGGTGAAATGGTTTACAAACATAAGTACCTGGCTTACAGAGATGAAATTCTTGATGACATATTCTCCTTGCAAGAAACTGCCAAATTCCAAAGATAAATTGCATGCTTGCAACTAAAACAAGCATATGGAAGTTGGTGACGGATTGCCGTGCTACAATTTCTGATCTGCACTTGCGATTATGTCTAGAAAATTGTGTTCTTTTTAACGTGATGGTAATGTATCTTAAAATATATCTGTGGTTTCAAGGTCTAAAATGAATAGAGGTTTGCTCTTTGGGGAATCGGGGAAAGATACTTGTTAGATAAGAGCACAGAGGTTATGACACGATATCAAATATGTTGGTAAAGCTATTTCGCAGGGAGAGGCTATTTATTAATGCCACACTCCAAGGCATGTCTCTGTGGAATACAGATTACATGTGGAGGAAGGAACTGCAGATGCGGTTTAAAACCGAAGATAGACACAGAAAGGTGGCGTAACTCAGCGGGACAGGCAGCATCACTGGAGAGAAGGAATGGGTGACGTTTCGGGTCGAGACTCCCTCTTCAGACTGAGAGTCAGCGGAGAGGGAGACACAGAGATAAGGACGGGTTAGGTGTGAAAACAAGACATCAAAGGGGGCGAGGGTCAAGGAAGATGTTAAACAGATCATTGTTATCTAGGGGAAGGTGACAATGAAGCATACAGAGATAAAATTTAATCAGGAGGACAGTTGGACTGTTCGGAGAACTGGGAAGGGGGAGGGATGGTGAGAGAGGGAAAGCTTGGGTTACTTGAAGTTAGAGTCAATGTTCGTACCGCTGGGGTGTAAGCTGCCCAAGTGAAATATGAGGTGCTGTTCCTCCAATTTAACTGGTATTCTCTCACTCCCTCCCACCCCATCTATGAAACAAAACCAAGGTACATCATATTCAAAATCACTGCAAGCTGGAATATTTTCGAGGCTTTAAATTAACTTAATTTAAATTTAAATGAGGGCAGCACAGTGGCACAGCTGGCCGAGCTGCTTCCTCACCGCGCTAGAGACCCGGGTTCCATCCTGACCTCGGGTGCTGTCTGTGTGGAGTTTGCATGTTCTCCCTGTGACCGGGTGGGTTTCCTCCGGATGCTCCGGTTTCCTCCCACATCCACAAAGATGGCAGATTTCATAAGTTATAGGAACAGAATGAGGCCATTCGCCACATCGAATCTACTCCGCCATTCAATCATGGCTGATCTATCTTTCTCTCTCAACCCCATTCTCCTGCCTTCTCCCCGTAACCCCTGACACCCGTACTAATCAAGAATCTATCAATCTCCGCCTTAACAACATCCATTTGACTTGGCAGCATTCTGTGGTGGAAGGGTTGTGGGTTTGCAGGTTAATTTGCGTCTGTAAATTGCCTCTCTCGTGCGTAGGGAGTGGATGAGAAAATGGGATACCATAGAACAAGTGTGATCGATGGTCAGCATGGACTCGGTGGGCCGAAGGGCCTATTTTAACGTGGTATCACTGAACTAAACTTATTTTTCTCATCAGCATCTGTGTAGATGTTCTACTGATTTGCTGGATTCCATTACTTTCAAAATAAACATTAAATTGTGAAATGATCAAACCTTATTGAAGGTAGACAAAAATGCTGGAGAAACTTAGCGGATGAGGCAGCATCTATGCAGCGAAGGAATAGGTGATGTTTCGGCTCGAGACCTTTCTTCACCTATTTCCTTCGCTCCATAGATGCTGCCTCACCCGCTGAGTTTCTCCAGCATTTTTATCTATCTTCGATTTTTCCAGCATCTGCAGTTCTTTCTAAAACAAATCTTATTGAATGCTTCAATAGATATGACTCAAAATAATAATACTTAAATTGGGCTAAATTCAACTGTGCTACTTTTATTTAGAGATACAGCGCAGAAACAGCTCTTCGGCCCACCGAGTCCGCACCGACCAGCGATCCCCGCACACTAACACTATCCTACACACACTAGCGGCAATTTACAATTATACCAAGCCAATTAACCTACAAACCTGCACGTCTTTGGAGTGTGGGAGGAAACCGGAGCACCCGGAGAAAGCCCACGCGGTCACGGGGAGAACGTACAAACTCCGTACAGACAGCACCCGTAGTCAGGACCGAACCGGGGTCTCTGACGCTGTGAGGCAGCAACTCTACCGCTGCGCCACCGCGCCGCTCATAACGCTCTGCCATATGGCAATGATGTTTAACGTAGCAGCAAGGAACATGCTCACAATATTCAGAACAAACAGAACGGTAAGCCTGACACGTTTGCCGAGCGACCCACAAGCTGTAATAGACCATATTTAAGAGTTGCTTTAGACTTTAGAGATACTGCGCGGAAACAGGCCCTTCGGCTAACTGAGTCCATGCTGACCCGCGATCTCTGGCGCTGTGAGGCAGCAACTCTACCCCTGCGCCACCGTGCCACTTGGCTAGTTTGATCAGAGAGCACAGCTTAGGCACGGTGGCGCAGCGGTAGAGTTCCTGCCTCACAGCGCCAGAAACCCGGGTTCGATCCTGACTACGGGTACTGTCTGTACAGAGTCTGTACGTTCTCCCTGTGACCACGAGGGTTCAATCTGAGATCAGGTTTGTAGGTTAATTGGCTTCGGTAAAATGAGTAAATGGTCCCTAGTGTGTGGAGGATAGTGTTAATGTGCGGGGATCGCTGGTTGGCGCAGTGGCTCTAAACTAAACTAAACTAAACTAAACTAAACTAAACTAAACTAAACTAAAGTACATGCAGGTCAAATATATTTGTATTTGTACAAAGGATACTCGGCAGTGAATGGGGGATATCACAGACGGCTGTGGAGGCCAAGTCAATGGATATTTTTAAGGCAGAGATAAATAGATTCTTGATTTAGTACGGGTGTCAGGGGTTTTGGGGAGAAGGCAGGAGAATGGGGTTGAGAGGGAGAGATAGAGCAGCCATGATTGAATGGCAGAGTATACTCGATGGGCTGAATGGTCTCATTCTGCTCCTATCACTTATGAATATGTATCACTAACCCTGCAATCCCCACTGGGGCGATGTGGTGGCGCAGCGGTAGAGTTGCTGCCTCACAGCGCCAGAGACCCGGGTTCGATCCCGTCTACGGGTGCTGTCTGTACAGAGTTTGCGCGTTCTCCCCGTGACCGCGTGGATTTTCTCCGAGATCCTCGGCTCCCTTCCACGCTCCAAAGACGTACAGGTTTGTCAGTTAATTCGCTTGGTATAAGTGTAAATTGTCCCTAGTGCGTGTAGGATAGTGCGAGTGTATGGGGATCGATGATTGGCATGGACTCGATGGGCCGAAGGGCCTGCTTCCGCGCTGTATCTCTTAACATAAACTCACGGAGTGGAGGGTTTTGGTTCACGTTGATAAGTTTTCAGGGCCCACTCACTGCGCTGTGTTCCTGCATCAGTCTCATCAGATGTCACATGAATGGGTCGATGGGATCTTACAAACAATGACAGGTGGTTATTGATCACTGTTCCATTGAGCTGCAGAATATCACTGTGATTGGCTCAAACTGTGTTAGTTGTAAACTCTAATTCCTTTCTATAATAGTCTTCATGTCTGTTGAATCATCTCATCCTTAATGTGTAGTGTTGAATTCACATCCAAATACTGCCCTCCCTGTATGGTTCCACACACCGCTGTCTGCAAATGACTGCAACTGCTGCAATAACTTCACAATGTTCACTTCAAAAGCTGTAAGATCAAACTTTAATTCCTTTCCAGTGCAGGGTGGCACAGCGGTAGAGTTGCTGCCTTACAGCGCCAGAGACGCGGGTTCGATCCTGACTGCGGGCGCTGTCTGAACGGAGTTTGTACGTTCTCCCTGTGACCGCGTGGGTTTTCTCTGGCTGCTCCAGGTTCCAGTTCCCTCCCACACTCCAAAGACGTCCAGGTTTGTAGGATAATTGGCTTGGTATGATTGTAAATTGTCCCTGGTGTGTGTAGGGTAGTGTTAGTGTGCGGGGATCGCTGGTCGGCGCGGACCCGGTGGGCCGAAGGGCCTGTTTCCGCGTTGTATTTCTAAACCAAACTAAAAGCACAAATTATTTATTAAAACAAATAGGTGACATTTCAGGCTGAGTCTGAAGATGGGTCTGAACCGAAATGTCACCCATTCCTTCTCTCCAGAGATGCTGCCAGACCCATTGAGCATTTATCCAGTATTTTGTGGCTATCTTCAGTGTAAACCAGCATCTGCAGTCCCTTCCTACACTTATTCTGGTCGGGCAGCACCTGTGAAGGGAATATACTGGCAAAGTTTCCGATTAGAATCTTTCATCAGACTTAAGAAGGGTCCCGACCAGAAATGCCAACTGCATATACACCTCCACAGATGCTGCCTGATCTGTTGACTTCCTCCAGCACTTTGTGCTTTGCTCAAGATTCCAGCGTCTGCTGTTCCTTGTATCTCCACTCAGTTGTATACAGGCTAATAACTACACGGCTCTCATAGAAACAAGGAATTGCCAACACTGGTTTACCAAGGAAGAACACAGTGCTGGAGTAACTCAGCGGGTCAGGCAGCATCTGTGGAGAACATGGATAGGTGATGTTTCACAGAGTGCTGGAGTAACTCAGCGGGTCAGGCAGCATCTCTGGAGAACATGGATAGGTGACGTTTCACAGAGTGCTGGAGTAACTCAGCGGGTCAGGCAGCATCTCTGGAGAACATGGATAGGTGATGTTTCGATTCGGGACCCTCCTTCTGACTGAACCCAACCTGTTGTATGAAAGTTTCTTAAACGTTGGGATAGTCCCAGCCTCAACGACCTCCTCCGGCAGCTTGTTCCATACACCCACCATCCTTTGTGTGAAAATGTTACCCCTCGGGTTCCTATTAAATCTTTCCCCCCTCACCTTAAACCTATGTCCTCTGGTTCTCTATTCCCCTACTCTGGGCAAGAGACTCTGTATGTTTACCCTAGTTTAGTTTAGAGATACAGCTCGGAAACGGGCCCTTCGCCCCACTGTCCGCACCGACCAGCGATCCCCGCACACTAACACTATCCTACAACACTAGGGACAATTTACATTTATACCAAGCCAATTAACCTACAAACCTGTACGTCTTTGTAGTGTGGGAGGAAACTGAAGATCTCGGAGAAAACCAACGCAGGTCACGGGGAGAACGTACAAACTCCGTACAGACAGCACCTGTGGTCGGTATTGAATTCGGGGTCTGTAAGGCAGTAACTGTACCACTATGCCACCATGCTGCCCTGATTCATCGACCCAATCTGCTCCTTTCATGAAGGAATAGATGGGTGATGTTTCGGGGTAAGGACCCTTCTTCAGATTGACCCAACTAATATTTTTTTAGCACACGGAAAGAAACAGGAGCAGCTAAGGGAAACTCCTGCAGTCACAGGGAGAACATGCAAACTCCACACAGACAGCACCCGAAGTCATGATTGAACAGGGTTGCTCCGAAGTGCATCAGCACTAACTGCTGCAGCACCACGCCAATGTTAATAAAAAATAGGAAAATAAGTTAATTGGCTTAGAGTTTGAATGCTTCAAATTAAATGACGGTAATAGCTTTTAGTAATTAATATTGGTGTTGAATCTTTACATCTTGTGGAGAAGGGGTTGTGAGCAGAAATTCCATTTTCACACCAATGCGGTAATTAAATTTACATCTCGATAAACACTGGCCCATTTCACACAGTTAGCAGATACTGCTATTGAATGTAATTAGTAAAACGTTAATGTTAATAGCACTCTTTATATCATTACATTAAGTATTATATTGCTGACATCTGCTATCAAATGCAGATAAGGTAGTATCATGATTGACTTCTTAAAAATATGCATGGGATCTCCATCTGAAAATCTGCTGCATTGATATTTTTGTTATTGATATTTGGTGATATTTTATATATTAGGTGTAATGAAATCAAGAGAGGAGTAGATCGGGTAGATCCACAGAACCTCTTGCCCAGAGTTGGGGAATCGAGAACCAGAGGGCATAGGTTTAAGGTGAGGGGGGAAAGATATAATAGATTGCTGTGGAGGCCAAGTCAATGGATATTGTTAAGGCAGAGATTGACAGATTCTTGATTAGCACAGGTGTCAGGGGTTATGGGGGGAAGGCAGGAGAATGGGGTTAAGAGGGAAAGATAGATCAGCCATGATTGAATGACGGAATAGGCTTGATGGGCTGAATGGCCTAATTCTGCTCTTAGAACTAATGAACTTATAGAGGTGTACAAAATTATGAAAGGAATAGATCGGGTAGATGCAGAGTCTCTTGCCCAGAGCAGGGGAATTGAGGACCAGAGGGCATAGGTTTAAGGTGAGGGGGGAAAGATTTAATAGGAATCTGAGGGGTAACTTTTTCACACAAAGGGTGGTGGGTGTATGGAACGAGCTGCCGGAGGAGGCAGTTGAGGCAGGGACTGTCGCGACATTTAAGAAACATTTCGACAGGTACATGGATTGGACAGGTTTGGATTGACATGGACGAAATACAGGCAGGTGGGACATGGTGCCAAATACAGGCAGGTGTAAATGGGACATGTTGGCCAGTGTGGGCGTTGGGCCGAAGGGCCTGGTTCCAGGCTATATTACTCTGACTCTATGGAATAACATTCTGCTCTGAGATAACTCCCCGGTACAAAATTTAGTTTAGTTTAGAGATACAGCGTGGAAACAGGCCCTTCGACCCGCCAATGCCGCGCCGACCAGCGATCACCCCGGCCACTAGTTCTATCCCACACACCCGGTACAATTTACCGAATGCAATTAACCTACAAAAACTTGAAAGCCTTTGGAATGTGGGAGGAGACCTGAGCACCCGGAGGAAACCCACGTGGTCGCAGGGAGGACGTGCAAACTCCACTCAGACAGCGCCTGTGGTCAGGATTGAACCACGGTCTCGGGCACTATGAGGCAGCGGCTCTACTAGCTGTCAGATAATCTTGCAAATTTGCTCTGTTCACACCTGTGTTCTGCACGAGTGAGTGACTTCCAACCGGAATTATTTTAGGCACATGTTCAGGTGAGGTTTCTCCAAGCCACAGTATGTTGAGGGGGAAATGTTTCTCACAGAGGGTGGTAGGTGTACAGAACATGCTTCCAGTGGCCTGTTGAGGTAGGTACTATAACAACATTTAAAAAACACTTGGACAGGGACCTGGATAGGAAGGTTAAGGGGGATTGGCACAAAATGCTGGAGTAACTCAGTGGGACAGGCAGCATCTGTGGAGAGAAGGAATGGGTGACGTTTCAGGACGAGACCCTTCCTCAGACAGGGCCATCGTCTGAAGCAGGGTCTCGACCCAAAACGTCACCCATTCCTTCTCTCCAGAGACGCTGACTGTCCCGCTGAGTTACTCCAGCACTTTGTGCCCATCTTCGGTGTAAACCAGCATCTGCAGTTCCTTCCTACACAAGCTTGAGTGAGATGGGGGTGAAACGTTGTAACATGGGACTAGCTTAGAAGGGGCATCTGGTTTGGCATGGAGGAGTTTTTACATTTTTTAAAGTTTAGTTTATTGTCACGTGTACCGGGGTACAGTGAAAAGCTTTTGTTGCGTGCTAATCAGTCAGCGGAAAAACAATACATGGTTACAATCACGCCATTTACAGTGTACAGATGCGTGATTAGGGAATAACGTTTAGTGCCAGCAAAGTCTGATCAAAGATAGTCCGAGGGTCTCCAATGAGGTAGATACACTAGTAGTCCATGACTGCTCTCTAGTTGTGGTAGGATGATTCAGTCGCCTGATAACAGCTGGGAAGAAACTGAGGTTCACCTGCATCTCCTCCAACCTCATCTATTGCATCCGCTGCTCTAGATGTCAGCTGATCTACATCGGTGAGACCAAGCGTAGGCTTGGCGATCGTTTCGCCCAACACCTCCGCTCGGTCCGCATTAACCAACCTGATCTCCCGGTGGCTCAGCACTTCAACTCCCCCTCCCATTCCGAATCCGACCTTTCTGTCCTGGCCAGAGTGAGCACCACCGGAAATTGGAGGAACGGCACCTCATATTCCGCTTGGGCAGTCTGCACCCTAGTGGCATAAACATTGAATTCACCAATTTCCGGTAGCCCTTGCTGTCTCCTCCCCTTCTCAGCTCTCCCTCAGCCCTCGGGCTCCTCCTCTTCCTTTTTCCTTTCTTTTCCCCATCCCTTCCCACCCCCACCCTACATCAGTCTGAAGAAGGGTTTTGGCCCGAAACGTTGCCTATTTCCTTCACTCCTTAGATGCTGCTGCACCCGCTGAGTTTCTCCAGCACTTTTGTCTACCCTGAATCTGGAGTTGGGCCGAAGGGCCTGTTTCTGTGCTGCCACGACCCAGTGGCTTGGGTTGTAGAAGGGTATGTAGATATTATTAGTTAAGCTTGGTCGATCCAGAAAGTGTGTGACTTTAAGGAGAATTGAATTTCGGGAGTTTCAATCTGCTGATATTGACCTGCAAATGGTGTCAAAATAGCTCTCTCTTGCGAGTGTGGTTCTTTGAATAATTCAGCGACCTTTCACTACACTGCATGGAGCTTGCTGGATGATGTGAACTCCTGAGGGATTGTAGCCACTGGGCAAGGTTAAGCAACCTTTATTAATCACATTTACATGTCCTCAGCTGGAAGTGGATTTAGTAAAGGAACAAATGAACACAGGTCGACCAATACCTATCTGCCCAATGTCAAAACCCACTGTTTACAGGTGAAAGTCTATCTGTTATGCTATTATCAATCTCCATGGATATCTGCTCTGACAGGGCATACCGATAGAAGTAAGCCATCCTTTGTATCTGACCTGAATCTCAAATATTCGTTAACAATGATATACATTGTAAATATGTACACTGTAAATGGCTCGATTGTAATCATCTATTGTTTTTCTGCTGACTGGACAACACGCAACAAAAGCTTTTTGCTGTACCTCGTTCCCGATGTTGGGGGAGTCCAGAACCAGGGGCCACGGTTTAAGAATAAGGAGTAAGCCATTTAGAACGGAGACGAGGAAACACTTTTTCTCACAGAGAGCGGTGAGTCTGTGGAATTCTCTGCCTCAGAGGGCGGTGGAGGCCGGTTCTCTGGATGCTTTCAAGAGAGAGCTAGATAGGGTGCTTAAAGATAGCGGAGTCAGGGGATATGGGGAGAAGGCAGGAACGGGGTACTGATTGGGGATGATCAGCCATGATCACATTGAATGGCGGTGCAGGCTCGAAGGGCCGAATGGCCTACTCCTGCATCTATTGTCTATTGTCTACCTCGTTACACATGACAATAAACTAAACCGAAACTGATTAAGAAACCTCTTTCAAGGTAGTGGTAAAGAAGGCAGATGAAGAGGAATTTCTACAGTAGATGGTGGATCTTAGTTTAGAGATACAGTGTGGAAACAGGCCCTTCGGCCCACCGAGTCCGCACCGACCCCCGATCCCCGCACGCTATCCTGCACACACTAGGGACAATTTACGATTTCACCAAAGCCAATTACAACCCTGTGCATCTTTGGAGTGTGGGGGGAAACCGGAGCACCCAGAGAAAACCCACGCAGGTCACGGGGAGAAGGTGCAAAAATAATTCCATTGGGCATTGGGGACAATGGTCTTTTAGCTAGTTAGTTGGTTTAGTTAGTTTAGTTTGGTTTATTGTCCCGTGTACCGAGGTACAGCGAAAAGCTTATGTTGCGTGCTAACCAGTCAGGGGAAAGACAATACATGATTACAATCGAGCCGTTTACAGTGTATAAGATGCATGTTGAGGGAATAGCATTTCGTGCAAGGTAAAGCCAGATCTTACTAAAAGTAAGGAATGTGACTGTAGGAGCAGAGGTTTAAGAGTGTGGTCCGATTGTAATATGTGACTGTAGATCTTACAGCGAGCACGTAAATAGTCGCCTGGGTTGGGCATCAACTCGCACTCTAACGGTGTTGAGCTGGGGTGAGGGACCTCCCTGTTTTTGCCAAGGTGAAGGCCAAGAGAGATGTGGGATAGACGGCATTCGCAATCACCCTCTACGATACGATATTATACGATCAGGGCCGGATTTACATATAAGCTTCACAAGTGAAATAGCCTCGGGCCTCTCTTCATCTAAATCTGTCCCTGTATACGATACAATAGAACTTTATTACGCATTGTATTCTGTCGGACCACAGGGGAAGTCACGGTGGCGCAGCGGTAGAGTTGCTGCCTCACAGTGAACGCAGCGCCGGAGACTCGGGTTCGATCCTGACTACGGGCGCTGTCTGTACGGAGTTTGTGCGTTCTTCCCGTGACCGGCGTGGGTTTTCTCCGGGATCTTCGGCTTCCTCCCGCACTCCAAAGACGTGCAGGTTTGTAGGTTAATTGGCTTGGTGCAAATGTAAATTGTCCCCTGTGTGTGTAGGGTAAATGTGTGGGGATCGCTGGTCGGCGCGGACCCGGTGGGCCGAAGGGCCTGTTTCCGCTCTGTATCTCTAAACTAAACTGAATTTATCCCAGCAGGGAAATTGGCCTGCCAACAGTCATAGAACACACACAAAAACCCAAGATACATGAAACATTGAATTAAAGTGACGAGTGGAAAGGCTTGGGGGATGTGCAAAGATTGGGGAGGGGGGAGGGGAGTCAGTCTCAGTCTACCCCACGACAGAAGGGGGAGGAGTTGTACAGTTTGCTAACTGGGCACTGCATTGACTTGAAAAACAAACCAACATTCCTTCAGCAGGAGTGTTTTCAAATCCTGCAACTGCCCGCCCAAAGGCATAGAGCAGCCGTTCAATATGTAGAAAGCAAAGGCAACTCACTTTCCAAGGTTAATTAGAACAGATGATGTCTTTGCCCTGAGTGCCTGCACTGCTCTGAATGAATTAAAGAACGCGGTTGTTAAACATATTACTTGCAAGCCCAGCGTTTTTGTGCTCGTCCGAGGTTTTGATTGATTGATTGAAGGGCACAGTAGGGAAACAGGCCCTTCGGCCCACAAATTCCATGCTGTCCATCGATCGCCCGTTCACACTAGTTCTATGTTATCCCACTTTCCCATCCGCTCCCTACACACCAGGGGGCAATTTACAGAGGGCCGATTAACCTACACACCCGCACTCCCTTTGGTATGTGGGAGGAAATTGGAGCGCCCGGGGGAAACCCACGCCGTCTCAGGGAGAACGTGCAGACTCCACACAGACAGCACCCGAGGCGGGATCGAACCCGGGTCTCTGGTGCCGTATACTAAAGTTATGAGAGGCTTTGAAAGGGGAGACAGTCAAGGTGGAAATGTCAAAGGCTGGAGGGCAAACTTTAAAAGGAGCTGTGGACACAAGGAACTGCAGGTGCTGGCTTACAAATAAAAATACACAAAGTGCTGGAGTAACTCAGTGGGTCAGGCAGCATCTCTGGAGGATGTAGAGGGCTAACGTTTTGGATTGGGACCTTTCTTCAGACTGTGGTGGCGGGGTGGGGTGGGGGGGTGGGGGTGCGGGGCGGGGGGGGGGGGGAGTGGGGTGAAAGCTGGAAGAGAGATGAGGGCTGACTCCAGATTTCTCATCCCACATCTACATTAACTGTGAAGAAAGATGTCCAGGGCTGCCTGACCCGCTGAGTTACTCCAGCAATGTGTTTTTTTTTTAAAAGGTCTGTGTATTCTTGAAGGTGCTAGGTTATTTGTTGTGGCCTCTGCCAATTTACAGATACTTTAAAATAATGATGTAAACATCAACAGTAATCTCAGAATTATCTTAGACTTCTACCACTTGCAGTTTTTTCATGTTTATTTAAATTGTACTCATTAGTTTGATTGCATTTCTGTGGTTGATGCAATTAGGCTCATTAAATGTCCAAACTATTGCAGTATTTCAAAGCACATGTACAAAAATATACTGCAAAAGTCCAAATACTACTGATTCAAAACCTATATGTCAGTTACTAATATTAGTTGAATATTTAACATAAAGCAGGAAGGGGGACAAGTAATACCTTCTGAACCTTCTGAATGTTGTAGTCGGCAGGGCAGTACTCTGCATATCGCCAACTTGGACAATTTAACATTTTTATCAAGCCAATTAAACAAGCCAATTAACCTACAAACCTGTATGTCTCTGTAGTGTGGGAGGAAACCGGAGATCTCGGAGAAAACCCACGCAGATCACGGGGAGAACGTACAAACTCCATACAGACAGCACCCGTAATCGGGATCAA
The DNA here is from genome assembly GCA_038087875.1 of Malacoraja senta. Taxonomy (NCBI): domain Eukaryota; kingdom Metazoa; phylum Chordata; class Chondrichthyes; order Rajiformes; family Rajidae; genus Malacoraja; species Malacoraja senta. Next base: position 2,655,196 of record CM075999.1, on the reverse strand, counting down.
ACCCGGGTCTCTGGCGCTGCATTTTGCTGTAAGGCAGCAACTCTACCGTTGTGCCACCGTGACTGCCCCTTATTAATAATAATAATAAGAAGAAGAAGAATAATCAGGAGTGACTCTGTGGAACAGGCAGCATCTCTGGAGAGAAGGAATGGGTGATGTTTCCGGTCGGGACTGAAAAAGGGTTTCGACCCGAAATGTCACCCATTCCTTCCCTCCAGAGATGCTGCCTGTTCCGTAGAGTTACTCCAGCATTTTGTGCCTATATTCGGTTTGAACCAGCATCTGAAGTTCCTTCCTACACAATAATAATAATCAGTCTGAAGAGGGCGGCTTGGTGGCTCAGCGGTAGAGTTGCTGCCTTACAGCGCCTGAGACCCCGGTTCAATTACGAGTGCTGTCTGCAAGGAGTTTGTACAGCGCTTTCTCCCCGTGACCCGCGTGGGTTTTCTCCGGGCGCTCCAGTTTCCTCCCACACTCCAAAGACGTGCAGGTTTGTAGGTTAATTGGCTTCGGTAAAGATTGTAAATTGCCCTTAGTGTGTGGGATAGTGTTAGTGTGTGGGGATGGCTGGTTGCCAAAGGGCCTGTTTTTGTCTCTAAACTAAACTAAAAAAAGACCAGTTGAGTAACTCCAGCAATGAGTATGAGTGAATTCTCACCAAGAATCTACATTGCAAAATGACACTTTAAAGAGATATTTTCTATTGACGCATAACTTGGACTACATATTTAATGAATATTTTTTGCTGCATTTTCTATATAATGACTAACTTTGGGGTTAACTGCTCTTTTTCTTAATAAAATCTAACTGCTTGTCGTTTAAAATGAAAGATAATCTATCATAACTCAACATTTAAACCTGGCTAGTCTCAATTTCGCCAGCGGTCACCCCAAACATAAAACTAAAATGCTCACTAATCAGATAACTATGCATTCGCAATTGAGAATGTTTAGTTTAGTTAATTGTCACAAGTACCGAGGTACAGTGAAACGCTTTTGTTGCGTGCTATCCAGTCAGTGGAAAGACAATACATGATTACAATTGATCCATTTGCAGTGTACAGATACATGATAAGGGAATAACCTTTAGTGCAAGGTAAAGCCAGCAAAGACTGATCAAGGATAGTCTGAGGGTCACCAATGACATAGACAAAAATGCTGGAGAAACACAGCGGGTGCAGCAGCATCTATGGATCAAAGGAAATAGGCAACGTTTCGGGCCGAAACCCTTCTTCAGACCTAACCCTAACCCTAACCCTAACCCTAACCCTATGGAGCAAAGGAATTAGGCAACGTTTTGGGCCGAAACCATTCTTCAGCCCGAAACGTTGCCTATTTCCTTCGCTCCATAGATGCTGCCTCACCCGCTGAGTTTCTCCAGCATTTTTGTCTACCTTCGATTTTCCAGCATCTGCAGTACTTTCTTGAACACCAATGAGGTAGATAGTAGGTCAGGACCGCTCTCTGGTTGTGGTAGGATGGTTCAGTTGATAACAGCTGGGAAGGAACTGTCCCTGAATCTGGAGGTATGCGTTTTCACACTTCTGTACCTTTTGCCTGATGGGGAGAGGGGAGAAGAGGGAGTGGCCGGGGTGCGACTCGTCCTTGATTATGCTGCTGGCCTTGCGATCAAATTGTAATTCTAGAAGTGTACTTTTGACGCGTGCCTCCTCCATCCTTGTTTATAACATTCGGTGTTCCCGATGTGGCCTCCTTTACATCAGTGAGACCAGACATGAGCAGGCCTGCATAGAGTGGATGTGGAGAGGATGTCTCCACTAGTAGGAGAGTCCAGGACCAGAGGGCACAGCCTCAGAATTAAAAGACGTGCCTTTAGGAAGGAGATGAGGAGGAATTTCTTCAGCCAGAGGGTGGTGAATCTGTGGAATTCATTGCCACAGACGGCTGTGGAGGCCAAGTCAATGGATATTTTTAAGGTGGATAGTGACAGATTCTTGATTAGTACGGGTGTCGGGGGTTATGGGGAGAAGGCGGGAGAATGGGGTGGAGAGGGAAAGGTAGATCAGCCATGATTGAATGATGGAGTAGATTTGATGGCCGAATGGCCAAATTCTGCTTCCAGAATTTATGAACTTATAGAGGTGCACATAGAAACATAGAAAATAGGTACAGGAGTAGGCCATTCGGCCCTTCGAGCCTGCACCGCCATTCAATATGATCATGGCTGATCATCCAACTCAGTATCCTGTACCTGCCTTCTCTCCATACCCCCTGATCCCTTTAACCACAAGGGCCACATCTAACTCCCTCTTAAATATAGCCAATGAACTGGCCTCAACTACCTTCTGTGGCAGAGAATTCCACAGATTCACCACTCTCTGTGTTAAAAATGTTTTTCTCATCTCGGTCCTAAAAGATTTCCCCCTTATCCTTAAACTGTGACCTCTTGTTCTGGACTTCCCCATGAAAGGAATAGATCGGGTAAACAAACGCACAAAGTCACTGGCCCAGAATAGGGGACTTGTGAATCAGAGGTCATCGGTTTAAGGTGATGGGGGGGAGGGGGGGGGGGATTTAATAGGTACCTGAGGGGTAACATTTTCTAGAAAGGGCGGTGGGTGTATGGAATGAGCTGTTGGAGGAGGTAGTTGAGGCAGATACATTCAAGAAACATTTGGACAGGTACATGGCTAGGACCTTAAACTCCATCCACCTTCTACTCATCGCAAGTTCATCAGACTGACAACATTCCACAAGATCAAGAATGCCACTATTGACCTTTTGCCTCCATCACAGTGAGGAGATGTTGGGTGGACTCACTGTGGTGGATGTTAATATGTGTTTATTGTTGTTTTATGTATGATTGTTGCAATTTCGTTCAGACTTCAGTCTGAATGACAATAAAGGGCTATCTATCTATCTATCTATCTAAAGATGGATGTCCACATCCAGTTAACCAGAAGCTACCAACCTGGAAATTATTTCATTCCGCACGGCACCTCATTAGCACTTTCTAACTGTTTTTTCTTCAAGATAGCAAGGGATCGGAATAGCCAACCAGCCAGCATCAGAGATCTCCAAAACATCAACACACACAAAGACGCATCTCCAAAAGCATCTCCATGTCGACTAGCACGTCCACCGCCATCATAGTGCTGAGTGATGCTCTACCTAGAGCAGGGATGGGGAACCTTTTCATGTTGGAATGCCGCATTAAGTTAGCTGCAATCTAATAAGGCCGCATCCAAGAAACTTCAATTAGATAGAGGATTATTTTGTTGAATCTTCTTTTACTCTTTGGTATTTTAAATACGTTCATTTTAAGATTAAAATAAAAATAATAAAAGACGAACAAAAACATATGAATAAAAATAAAAGGATTTTGTTCTCCAAAGTTTGGATTCATTCAAAAGGCCGCACTTAATGGCCTAGAAGGCCACACGCGGCCTTAAGGCAGATCCAGATCCAGGACAGGCTTAATGGGATGTGGGCCAAACGCAGGCAGGTGGGACTAGTGTAGATGGGATATGTGTTGGGCCGAAGGGACAGTATGAATCTATGACTATGCAATAAAGGATACTAGGAATCTATCTATCTCTGCCTTAAAAATATCCACTGATAGACACAAAAAGCTGGAGTCTCTCTGCGGGCCAGGCTGCACCTCTGGTGAAAAATAATACGTTTGAAAGGAGGGTCCTGACCCGAAACATCACCTATTTTTCTCCAGAGATGTTGTCTGGCCCGCTGAGTTACTCCACCTTTTTTGTGTCTCTCTTCAGGTGGGACTAGTGTAGCTGGGACATGTTGGGCGGCATGGGCAAGTTGGGCCGAAGGGCCTGTTTCCACGCTGTTTCACTCTGTGACTCTATCCAGCATTCTAATTGGAAAGGGCACAGGATTAAACTGATAAATTAATGAAGTCAATTATTTTAAACCTCCTTGGTAATTTAAAAAACACAAGTTAAATGACTGGACCACCTCCATGAGCAGAACCAATTCAAATTGGTTCTGATAAGGCTTGCTTAATGAAGATAAGACTACTTCTCAGAAAAGGTCATCAATAGTGCCAGAATCAATTTTAATTAGTTCAGGCCAGCCCAGAAAACCCAGGAACAAATTGGACCTTTGAATAGTAGCAGTTATGTAAAGCAAGCTGATTGTTCTTCGAACTACAACAGTAGGAAATAATTTGATTTGCATTGATCTATAAGTAAAGATCGGGGATGAAATCAGTGAGCTAGCCAAGCTAACAAAATATTTATCTTGAAGCTGCTATTTTATTTTATCCAGGATTCCACAAAAAAACAACTAGATTCAGTTAATATATTACACAAATTAGATTCACAAATATTTCTGAGTATCAATGAATCTGCTGCGGGGCATTTTAATGTAATTATTTCAGCAGGAATGAGTGCATACAAAATGAAAGGAAAGACATTTGAAAGTTTTTTTTTTTAAAAAAGCTTCGGGGATTAAGGCTGCCCAGAACACAGCTGACAAGGGCTGATACGTCCTGAATGTTATGATAATTTTGGTTATCCAGCAACGTACTGAGAGATTTGCGGAAGAAAAAATAAACTTATCTACAAATACCAAGGCGTTGAGCGTCTGGCGAGTCTTCAGCCTGGGATTACACTGCTTCGAGGTTTAGAATGAATTCTTTAAGAGTTCCGTGAACTCGTCAGCTCTTCCAGAAAAGTATGGACAAATTGCTGATTTTTATTTAATCAGATGTATCAAAGTTTCGGGATGCAGGAGAGAATTTAACTTTCATTGGGGATTGGCGTGTTATTATCAAGAACGTAACTGGCTGTATTAAGGGATATTCAACCGATCAGCAGTGCTTTAAAAAAAATCAGTGGCATCTTATCAATGGTACAAGATGAACTTTTAACACATCCACTCTTCTTGTGACAGTTTCTTGCATGTATTCATCAAGATAGTTTTCACTAAAAGCCCTGACAATGCACGACATTAATGTTATGCTGAATATGCAGCGGGTCGCCTGCAATGTCCACGCAAACCAGTTCTTGCCCAACTGGTTCCGTCAATATAAACGCAATGTGCTGGAGTAAAAGCCCTGTCCCACGGTACGAGTTCATTCCAAGAGCTCTCCCGAGTTTGCCCTGATTCGAACTCGGAGATTTACGGTAATGGCCGCTCGTCGGTACTCGGGGCTCTCGTGGACATTTTTCAACATTTTTCAACGAGTCTTCCCGTGCTTACCTGCCGTTAGCGAGTCTTCCCGAGTACCTGCCGTTAGCGTTACGAGCCGCTAAGCGACGTCCCCGAGCTCCGACGTACCCGCTACGTTCATTCTCCGTGCTTACCACCAGTTTGATTTTTATTAAACTCAGGAGAGCTCTTGGAATGAACTCGTACCGTGGGACAGGGCTATAATTGAGCGAAATCTGTCGAATTGAAAGGAAGTTTGGATAGTGAAGAGCATGAAAACAAGAGCTGTAAATGGTCTCTTAGCCGCAAGAGCCTTTCTATCATTGCTCCAAGGTCATGGCCAATCCTTTGACCACAAACACCATTCCCCTGGCCTTTTTAAACAGCACGGGGGTGCAGCGGTAGAGTTGCTGCCTTACAGTGCTGACAGCGCCAGAGGCCCAGGTTCAATCCCGACCACAGGTGCTGTCTCCCCACGACCTCCGTGGGTTTTCTGTGAGGTCTTCGGTTTCCTCCCACACTCCAAAAACAAACGGGGGTTTGTAAATTAACTGGCGTGGTATAAATATAAAGGAAATGGTCCCTAGTGTAGGATAGTGTTAATGTGCGGGGATCGCTGGTCAGTGCGGACTAGGTGGGCTGAAGGGCCTGTTTCCACACTGCAGTATCTCTGCAGTAATCTAAAATGTAAAATCCCCAGTATGAAGTCTGCATACCAAGTCTACATTTAATGACACACTAGGCCATAATTACTGCTGAGCAAAATCTTTGGTTCTGTGAAATTAATTTTATTTTTATATGTGGATTATGATTTTGTCTCACAAATGTTACAAAAATAAAAAGGAGTTTGAAGTCATTAAAATGTTTTTCAGTTCCATCATCTCTACCGTCATTGTTTGAATATGGAGTCATACAGTCACGCAATGTAGAACCTTTGGTTCATCAAGTCCCCACCAGCCATCAAGCACCCATTTAGAGTCATAGTGACGTACAGCATGGAAACAGGCCCTTTGGCCCAACTTGCCCATGCCGACCAACATGCCCCATGTACACTAATCCCACCTGCCAGCATTTGGCCCATATCCCTCTAAAACATTCCTATCCATGTATCTATCCCAAAGTTGTTGTTGTTTTGTGCCTGCCCAAACTACACCCTCTAGTAGCTGATCGCATACACCCACCACCCTTTGTGTGAAAAACTTGCCCCTCAGGTTCCTATTAAATCTTCTCCTCTCACCTTAAACCTATGACCTCTGGTTCTTGATTCCCCTGACTCTGGGTAAATGACTTTGTGTATTTACCCTATCTATTTCTAATAGATAGACCAGGATCTAAAGCAGATCTTACATGAATGCCATTTTGTACCACGTTGCTATCAGTGTCTCCCAGATTCCACCGTCAACCTACACAGTGAGGGTGAGTTAGAGTGGACAATGACCCCACCAATCCATGTGTCTTTGGGCAATAGGAGGAAGCCTTGGGAGTACAGGAAAACTCCACACAGGGCGAACTGGAGGGTACAGTAATGAAGGTACAGAAAAATGCTGGAGAAACTCAGCGGGTGCAGCAGCATCTATGGAGCAAAGGAAATAGGTAACGTTTCGGGCCGAAACCCTTCTTCAGACGGTACAGTAATGAAGCTGGGTGGCTGGGACAGTGAGGTCCTAAGACAGTTGTGGATATGGAAGGATATCAAGAGTTCAAGAGTTCAAGAGAGTTTATTGTCATGTGTCCCTGATAGGACAATGAAATTCTTGCTTTGCTTCAGCACAACAGAACATAGTAGGCATGAATACAGAACAGATCAGTGTGTCCATATACCATTATATAAATATATACACACATGAATAAATAAACTGATAAAGTACAAATAAACAGATAATGGGCTATTAATGTTCAGAGTTTTGTGCGTGCCGAGTTTAATAGCCTGATGGCTGTGGGGAAGTAGCTATTCCTGAACCTGGTCGTTGCAGTCTTCAGGCTTCCTATACCTTCTACCTGAAGGTAGTGGGGAGATGAATGTGTGGCCTGGATATGGGCTGAATGCAGGCAGGTGGGGCTAGTGTAGATGGGGCATGCTGTTCAACATGGGCAAGTTGACAGAAGGGCCTGTTTCCACGCTCAATGACTATGACTTGGACATGACTTGGACATGTACGTGGACAGGAAAGGATTGGAACAAAATGGGCCAAACACCGGCAAATGGAACTTCTTGGTCAGCGTGGACGAGTTGGGCTGACGGGTAGTTTCCGCGCTGGATGAGGCTATGGCAGTCGTGCCATTGTGTCATCCCACCCAGTCTTTATTTTGCTTAACGTAAAACGGTTTAAAAACTCACAGAAATACTATAGTTTTCCTTCCTTGCTTGCCGTCCTTGACATTGTTTGAACGCTTGGCTTTTACAGATGGTTTGATGACGTCATGTGTCTGGAGAGCATTCAACTAATGACAGGCAACAGCTGAAGACAGGAACGTGAGTTCCACACCACCAGGGCAGCATGGTGGCGCAGCGGTAGAGTTGCTGCCTCACAGCGCCAGAGACCCGGGTTCGATCCTGACTACGGGTGCTGCCTATACGGAGTTTGTGCGTTCTCATCGTGACCGTGTGGGTTTTCTTTGGGTGCTCCAGTTTCCTCCCACGCTCCAAAGGTGTACAGGTTTGTAGGCTAATTGGCTTCAGTAAATTGTAAATTGTCCCTAGTGTGTGTAGGATAGTGCCTGCGTACGGGTTGATGGCTGGTCGGCGCGGACTCGGTGGGCTGAAGGGCCTCTTTCTGTGCTGTATCTCTGAAGTCTAAAGACCGTCAGCTCTTTGGTGGGTGGCTTTGAGATCATCAGTGGGAATTGTCACTTCACTACCCAGTGTAAGATCATGTATCTAAACACTGTAAATGGCTTGTTTGTAATCATGTATTGTCTTTCTGCTGTTTAAGAAGGAACTGCAGATGCGGGGGGAAAATTGAAGGTAGACAAAAGAAGGGTTTCGGCCCGAAACATTGCCTATTTCCTTCGCTCCATAGATGCTGCTGCACCCGCTGAGTTTCTCCAGCACTTTTGTCTTCCTTGTCCTTTCTGACTATTGGTTAGCACGCAAACAAAAGCTTTTCACTGTACCTCGGTACACGTGACAATAAACTAGACTGCACTAAACTAAGATGTGGACTATAATTACTAATCCCTGGCTGCAGTTCATATCTACACAGGGTTACAAAAGTGTTGATTAGGAGGAAGAATATTAGCGATTTTTCTCTATCGTTAGTCCAGGAAATTATTTGGAAGTGTTATGGGACACGTTTTAATAGACGGGATAGGTTTTGCTCTAAATAATGTTTCATTACTAAATTTAGAACAATTTAGTAATGAAACATTATTTAGAGCAAAAAGAATCGACTGAATCTGGGGAAGAGAATTTGGATTTATTCATTGTGAAAAGATAGATAGACAAGTGGAACTGTGGATCTCAACAGGTTTGAGATGGAGTGGGAGTGGTTGAGAGGAAGGAGTTACCAGAGGAAGTGGTTGAGGCAGGTAATATCGTCGGCGCCCTTGATGTAGCAACTCTTTGCATAACTTGTCTATGCAAAACATTGAATTGCACTGTGACTTGTCACATTTGAAAATAAAGTATTCATTTCAATTCAATACAATAACCACATTCAAAAGACATTATCCATTATAAACCCATATCTCTCTAAACCTATCCTATCCATGTACCTGTCCAAATGTCTCTTAAACGTTGTGATAGTCCTTGCCTCAACTACAACCTCTCGCAGCTCGTTCCATATACCTGCCACCCTCTGTATAAAAAAAGTTACCCCTCAGATTCCTATTAAATCTTTCCCCTCACCTTAAAACTATTAAGAAATATAATTTTCATTTCCATTGCAACATTTTCAAAGTCCTCTTAAATTAACGCTTCTATCTCATTCTTCTCAAATTATTTACATAGAAACATAGAAAATAGGTGCAGGAATAGGCCATTCGGCCCTTCGAGCCAGCACCGCCATTCAATATGATCATGGCTGATCATCCAGAATCAGTACCCCATTCCTGCTTTCTCCCCATATCCCTTATATCCATATTCCGTTAGCCCAAAGAGCTAAATCTAACTTTCTCTTGAAAACATCCAGCGATTGGCCTCCACTGCCTTCTGTGGCAGAGAATTCCACAGATTCACAACTCTCTGAGTGAAGGAGTTTTTACTCATCTCAGTCCTAAATGGCCGACCCCTTATTCTTAAACTGTGATCCCTGGGTCTGGACTCCTCCAACATGGGAACCATTTTTCTAGCAGTTCCTACTGCTCTTGTCTCTTATTTCCACTCATTGACCCCTGTCCTTGACAGCCATCTACCCCTCACTACCTCTCTAACGACGTTCCTCTCAGTGCACAGATCCAATTACAATTCTGCGGATTTTGACTGCCTGAACAACACGTGGTGAGTAAGTTCTGATTGGTCTCGAGTAGCCAAGCAGAGTCCAATAGGTTGTGAATACACGGCCTCAGAATTCAAGGTCGATCCTTTATGAAGGAGATGAGGAGGAATTTCTTCAGCCAGAGGGTGGTGAGTCTGAGGAACTCATTGCCACAGAAGGCTGTGGAAGCCAAGTCAGTGGATATTTTAATGCACAGATAGATGGATTCTTGATTAGTACGGGTGTCAGGGGTTATGGGGAGAAGGCAAGGAGAATGGGGTTAAGAGGGACAGATAGACTGAAGAAGGGTCTCGACCCGAAACATCACCCATTCCTTCTCTCCAAAGATGCTGCCTGTCCCGCTGGGTTACTCTAGCCTTTTGTGTCTATCTTAGATCAGCCATGATTGAATGGTGGAGTAGACTTGATGGGCCGAATGGCCTAATTCTTCTCCTATCACTTATGATCACTGCTTTGGGAGGGGAGTGGTGGGATCAGAAAGAACAGGAGCTCAAAATAACTCATTAGTCGAAGCATGCTGACAAAAATGACTGATTTTGCGAGGGGGTTTTCCCAATCCCAATCAGCTCAGGATAGTTAATGACCTTTATTTCTGTGTGTCAGTCAGTAAACAGGCATTTAATGATTTTTTTCCAGTGTGTTGCTGTACAGAACAACTAATGGATTCCTGGTGATTGTAGTGTTCCGACAAAGAGGGTATTTGTTCTAATTCCGACTTGTGTGGCTGACAGATGGCTGCGGAAATGCAGAATTAGATTTTTGGTGTTATTCACTTGTCTAAACTTTGAAGACGGCAATCATTCCTGCATTGCTTGTTGCCCTGTTTGTAGCTAATCGATGAACAGCTTAGAGCCAACACCGACACCAATCATTGGCAGAACACAAAGTGCTGGTGTAACTCAGCGAGCCAGGCAGCATCTGTGGAGGAAGATGGATAGGCAACGTTTCGGTCAAGGCCCTTCTTCAGACTGATTGGAGTATGCAGTTCGGTTTAGTTTATTGTCACATGTAGACAATAGACAATAGACAATAGGTGCAGGAGTAGGCCATTCGGCCCTTCGAGCCAGCACCGCCATTCAATGTGATCATGGCTGATCATCCCAATCAGTACCCCGTTCCTGCCTTCTCCCCAATATCCCCTGACTCCGCTATTTTTAAGAGCCCTATCTAGCTCTCTCTTGAAAGCATCCAGAGAACCTGCCTCCACCGCCCTCCGAGGCAGAGAATTCCACAGACTCACCACTCTCTGTGAGAAAAAGTGTTTCCTCGTCTCCGTTCTAAATGGCTTACCCCCTATTCTTAAACTGTGGCCCCTGGTTCTGGACTCCCCCAACATTGGGAACATGTTTCCTGCCTCTAGCGTGTCCAAACCCTTAACAACTGAGTTGGATGATCAGCCATAATCATATTGAATGGCGGTGCAGGCTCGAAGGGCCGAATGGCCTACTCCTGCACCTATTTTCTATGTTTCTATGTTTCTAATCTTATATGTTTCAATGAGATTCCCTCTCATCCTTTTCACATGTACCGAGGTACAGTGAGAAGCTTTTGTGTGCTAACCAGCCAGTGGAAAGACAATACATGATTACAATCGAGCCGTCCACAGTGTACAGATACATGATAAAGGAATAACATTTAGTGCAAGGTAAAGCCAGTAAAGTCCGATCAAAGATAGTCCGATTGTAGTTTAAGAAGGAACTGCAGATGCTGGAAAATCAAAGGTAGACAAAAGTGCTGGAGAAACTCAGCGGGTGCAGCAGCATCTATGGAGCAAAGGAAATAGGCAACGTTTCGGGGCCGAAACCCTTCAGGGTTTCGGCCCCGAAACGTTACCTATTTCCTTCCTGAAGGGTTTCGGCCCGAAGCGTTGCCTATTTCCTTCGCTCCATAGATGCTGCTGCACCCGCTGAGTTTCTCCAGCACTTTTGTCTACCTAGTCCGATTGTAGGTCAGGCCCGCTCTCTGGTTGTTGGTAGGATGGTTCAGTTGCCTGATAACAGCTGGGAAGAAACTGTCCCTGAATACAGGGGGTGAACGCTGGAATAAAGAGAGGTGGGAGTGGGACAACACCTGACAAATGTTCCCAGCTGAACCATCGAACAACAAGAGAGTGGTCCTGAGAGCGGTAATATCTACCTCATTGGAGACCCTCAGATTATCATTAATCAGACTTTCCTGGACTCTATCTTCCACTAAACGTTATTCCTTTTATCTTGCATCTGCACGCTGTGGGCGGCTCGACTGTAATTATGTATAGTCCTTCCGCTGACTGGTTAGCGTGCAACAAAAGTATTTTCACTGTACCTCAGTGCACATGACCTTAAACTAAACTGAGTGATAGGTGGACACAAAGTGCTGGAGTACTCAGCGGGTCAGGCAGCATCTCTGGAGAATGTGGTTGGGAGACCCTTGTTTCGGGTCGGGACCCTTATTCAGACTGGTTTTTCCATCTCCCCTGACCTCCCTCTTTCAGGTGTAGAATGGTCAGTCCTCTGGAGGCCCAGTCTTTCTGCCTCTCTGCCCCACCTCAGCGAGTGCCCTGCCCACCCCGATGTAGGGCTCTTCAGAACCAGGGGCCACACAGTCTTAGAATAAAGGGGGAGGCCATTTAAGACTGAGGTGAGAAAAAAAACTTTTCACCCAGAGAGTTGTGAATTTGTGGAATTCCCTGCCACAGAGGGCAGCGGAGGCCAAGTCACTGGATGGATTTAAGAGAGAGTTAGATAGAGCTCTAGGGGCTAGTGGAATCAAGGGATATGGGGAGAAGGCAGGCACGGGTTATTGATTGGGGACGATCAGCCATGATCACAATGAATGGCGGTGCTGGCTCAAAGGGCCGAATGGCCTCCTCCTGCACCTATTTTCTATGTTTCTATGTTTCTTCCATCGCCTCTGCACCCTCGTCCTCACCGCCCACCAATGGCCCCCTTCTCCCATCTCCAACATTCCTCCTCCTCTTGGACTCCCCCTGATGGCCTTCGACCCTCACTGGACCTTTATATAAACAGACTGGAGCAGCGTCCCGCCCTGAATCGTCATCCAACCATTTCTCCACAGATGCTGCCTGCCTCGCTGTGTTACTCTAGCACTTTGCGCCTATCTTTGGGTTAGACCAGCATCTGCAGTTCTTTGTTTCCACATCTGCTAATGTCCATCAGATTCAGATTAGTTTAACGTCATATACACCAGGGTGCAAAGAAATTCCCTGTTCACAGGTTATCATGTTCGATGTTTTGGAAATATGGAGATGCATTTCTTATGTTTCATGTTTCTTCAAAGTGCTCTGTAGCCAAATCTCTATCTCAAAGTAGCAAAGGTAAAAGCTGTCGGCCAGAGTGGTTTAGTCTGGTTTAGGTTAGAGACACAGAGCAGAAACAGGCGCTTCAGCCCATCGAGTCTGTGCTGACCAGCGATGCCCGCACACTGACACTACCCTAAAAAACAATAGGGACAATTTCACATTGATACCGAGCTAATTAACCTACAAACCCGTACGTGTTTGGAGTGTGGGAGGAAACCGAAGATCTCGGAGGAAACCCACGCAGGTCACGGGGAGAACGTACAAACTCCGTACAGACAGCACCCGTAGTCAGGATCGAACCTGGGTCTCTGGCGTTGTGAGGCAGCAACTCTACCACTGCGCCACCGTGCTGCCCTAAATGCCGACTGTAATGTTTTTTTTTTAATATATTGAACATTTTGTAATTTATGATGGTATCTACAGAGTACTATGTGTACATACCTGGTGTGCTGCTGCAAGTAATGGGGCTGTCCCACTGTACGAGCTAATTCAAGAGCTCTCCCGAGTTTTAAAAAAATTCAAACTCGTGGTAAGTACGTAGAATGTACGTAGCGGGTACGTCGGAGCTCGGGGACGTCTCTTAGCGGCTCGTAACGCTAACGGCAGGTACTCGGGAAACGCGGTAAGCTCGTGAAGACTCGTGAAGATTTTTCAACATGTTGAAAAATGTCCACGAAAGCCCCGAGTACCTACGAGCGGCTATTACCGTAATTTTCCGAGTTCGAATCAGGGCAAACTCGGGAGAACTCTCGTACAGTGGGACAGGCCCATTAGAATTTAGCTGTTCCGGACACAGATATGATAGAGGCGTTCAGGAGGCTTTTGGATCAGCACAAGGAAGTGTGGGCAATAATTTAGTTTTGAGATACTGCATGGATACAGGCCCTTCGGCCCACCTTCGACATACAGACAGCGATCAACCCATACACCAGTTCTATCCTACGCACTAGGGACAATTTACAGAAGCCAATTAACCAACAAACCTGCACATCTTTAGAGTGTGGGAGGAAACCGGAGCACCCAGAGAAAACCCACGCAGGTCACGGGGTCAGGATCGAACCTTTGTGTCTCTGGCGCTGAAAGGCAGCAACTCCACCGAGCCACCCAAGTGGCTCTTGATTCCTCTACTCTGGGTAGAAGACTCTGTGCGTTCACCCTATGTCTTCCCCTCATGATGTGAGACTTCTCCATAAGGTCAGCCTGCAGCCTCGTGCGCTCCAGGGTATATGGTCCTGCGGTCATGCAGCCTTTAGTACGGTTCCTGCAGCATCTCTCATTACTCTAATCAGTTTCTCAGCACCGATCACATTGAAGTCGGAACAGAGCGGCGAGCTGATTACAGTACAGGCCTCAGTCAATGCTTTAATCAGTTCACAATCCCTAGTTGTAGCTTTAAACCAGGCTGGAAGATACTCTTCAATTAGGATTAGCCAGGACTAAAGCTGATTATGAGGGGATGGAGAGAGCTTTCAGAACGAGTGCAGTCTCCTGCTTCTGATTTCACCAAAATTCTTCCTGTGTTTTTCTTGGTTTAACTTTTCCTTTTTAATTTTCTGGTGTCTGGGCTTCGCTGGTTGGAACAGCATTTATAGACAGCGTGGAAACAGGCCCTTCGGCCCAACTTGCCCACACCGGCCAACATGCCCCAGCTACACTAGTCCCACCTGCCCGCGTTTGGTCCATGTCCCTCCAAACCTGTCCTATCCATGTGCCTGTCTAACTGTTTTTTAAATGTTGGGATAGTCCCTGCCTCAACTACCTCCTCTGGCAGTTCGTTCCATACACCCACCGCCCTCTGTGTGAAAAAGTTGCCCCTCAGATTCCTACTAAATCTTTTCCCCTACATCTCAAACCTATGTCCTCTGGTCCTCGAATCCCACTCTTAATTGCTCGATACGGGCAGCTTGCTGGTTTATGTCATAAATCATAGGAGCAGAATCAGGTCATTCGGCCCATCGAGTCTACTCCTCGATTCAATCATGGCTGATCTATCTCTCCCTCCTGCCTTCTCTACATAACCTCTGACACCCGTACTAATATAGAATCTGTCAATCTCTGCCTTAAAAATATCCATTGACTTGGCCTCCACAGCCGTCTGTGGCAATGAATTCCACAAATTCACCACCCTCTGGCTAAA
This sequence comes from Malacoraja senta, assembly GCA_038087875.1. Classification (NCBI taxonomy): domain Eukaryota; kingdom Metazoa; phylum Chordata; class Chondrichthyes; order Rajiformes; family Rajidae; genus Malacoraja; species Malacoraja senta. The sequence goes on along the minus strand of CM075999.1, from coordinate 2,640,187 downwards.
TAAATTCCTCCTCATCTTCTTTCTAAAGGAACGGCCTTTTATTCCGAGGCTGCACCCTCTGGTCCTAGACTCTCCCACTAGTGGAAACATCCTCTCCACATCCACTCTATCCAAGCCTTTCACTATTGGGTAAGTTTCAATGAGGTGTCCCCTCATCCTTCTAAACTCTAGCGAGTACAGGCCCAGAGTTTATTTAGTTTAGTTTAGTATGGTTGTGTGTACCGAGGTACAGTGAAAAGCTAAAGTCTGCATGCTATCCAGTCAACGAAAAGGCTACATATGCAGTGCAAAGGTAAAGGGTGCAATGTTCAGGCCAAGATATAACATTGAAGTCCGATAAAGCCTGATTAACGATAGTTCCAAGTCTCCAATGAGGTAGATGGGAGGTCGGGACCGTACTCTAGCTGATGTGAGGATGGTTCAGTTGTCTGATTAGAGCTGGGAAGAAACTATCCCTGAATCTGAAGGTGTGAGTTTTCAATCTTTGGTACCTCTTGCCCGATAGGAGATGGGAGAAGAGGGAGTGGGCTTTGGGGGTGAGACTGGTCTTTGATTACGTTAGAGGCTTTGCTGAGTCAACCAGATGGGTGGATCTGGAGTGACGTTGAGGTCAGACGAGGTCAAGATAGGAGTTGAGACGTAGAGACCATGGATGCTGGAATCTGTGGCATACAAAGTTGAGCAACTGGAGGAACTCAGCAGGTCAGGCAGCATCTGTGGAGGGGAATGGACAGTTGATGTTTGGGGTCGAGACTCTTCATCGTGACATTACCTTCCACGTTTGGCAGCATGGTGACGCAGCGGTAGAGTTGCTGCCTTTACAGAGCCAGTGACCCGGGTTCGATCCCGACTACGGGTGCTGTCTGTACGGAGTTTGCACGTTCTCCCCGTGACCTGTGTGGGTTTCCTCCCACATCCCAAAGATGTGCGGGTTTGTAGGTTAATTAGCTTCTGTAAATTGTCACTATTGTGTAGGATAGAACTAGCGTACAGGTGATTCTGGTCGGCATGGACTCGGTGGGCTGAAGGGCCTGTTTCCATGTTGTATCTCTAAAACTAGACAAACTAAATTTGAATGTTTTATTCGGATTGCTCCTTTTTTTGAACACCATCATTATAATTCGCCCAGCTTACTTTACACCTAATGGGCCTGTCCCACTTAGGCGATTTTTTTTTAGACGACTGCCGGCGAATACGACAATGAAATTCACCGAAGTCAGCACCGGCGAAAACCAACGTCACCTGGCGACAACCGACGACATCCTGGCGCCAACCTACGTTAACCTGGCGACAACCTACGACATCACCTACGTCAAGTTACGCTCATTGGTGTCAAACCCACGGTCACCACTGGTGCCGACAAATTTTCAACATGTTGAAAATCCAGAAAGACGTTACGACTCTTTGGGCGACTGAGGAGACCACTCACGACCATACAGGCGACACCATAGCGACCACCGTCGACCAAGTGGCGACAGCCTAGTCGCCTGTAGTCGCCTAAACAAATTGCCTGTGGGACAGGTCCATGAAAGTGATCTAGGTGCCAGCAAGATCAATAAAACGATTCTCACAGAAATGTATCACAAATAGCTTGGAACTGTACACCCAAAAATATTTCCTCATTATAGACGTTGTGATGAAACAATTTTGATCAGAAACAGGCAATTCGATTACATGCTGAAAGTGAATTGCACGTTGGATTTTTTTTTTTTTAAGTTTGCCTGAACTCCAATCAGATTTAATTATCACAGCAAGAGGCCAAAATAACGAGTTAATTACCGAAATATGTAGTGACAGAGAAATTCTTTGCGGTCTTTGTGTTCTGTTGAATTAATCCCTTTTTTTACAGTCTAGTCGGAAACCTAGCTAAATAATTCTAAGACTTCAGTAATGATTATAGCCTAAGAATAGAAAAGGCAGTTGCAAATCTAATTCCTGGAGATTTAATCAAACTAAAATGACTGAGATTCACAGAAGGGATTTTAGTTTGGTTTAGTTCAGAGATACAGCGCGGAAACAGGCCCTTCGGCCCACCGAGTCCACGCCGACCAGCGATCCCCACATATGAACACTATCCTACACACACTTTTTGGGACAATTTTTTTACATTTACCAAGCCATTTAACCTACAGACCTGTACGTCTTTGGAGTGTGGGAGGAAACTGGGATGGCGGGACTGTCATATGCTGAGAGAATGGAGCGGCTGGGCTTGTACACTCTGGAGTTTAGAAGGATGAGAGGATATCTCATTGAAACATGTAAGATTATTAAGGGTTTGGACACGCTAGAGGCAGGACACATGTTCCGATGTTGGGGGGAGTCCAGAACCAGGGGCCACAGTTTAAGAATAAGGGGTAAGCCATTTAGAACGGAGATGAGGAAACACTTTTTCTCACAGAGAGTGGTGAGTCTGTGGAATTCTCTGCCTCACAGGGCGGTGGAGGCCGGTTCTCTGGATGCTTTCAAGAGAGAGCTAGATAGAGCTATTAAAATAGCGGCCAGGGGATGTGGGGAGAAGGCAGGAACGGGGTACTGATTGGGGATGATCAGCCATGATCACATTGAATGGCGGTGTTGGGTCGAAGGGCCGAATGGCCCACTCCTGCACCTATTGTCTATTGGCTATTGTCTATTGTCTAAACCGAAGATCTTGGAGAAAACCCACGCAGGTCACGGGAGAACATACAAACTCCGCACAGACAGCACCCGTAGTCGGGATCGAACCGGGTCTCTGGCGCTGCAAGCGCTGTAAGGCAGCAACTCTACCGCTGTGCACTGTGCCACCCACTCAGGTATTTACCACTCTGTGTTAAAAAAAACTTTCCTGTAAACTTTGCCACTCTCAGCTTAAAGATATACAGCAACCTCGAGCATTTGATATTTCCAAGCTCGGAGTAAGGTTGTGGACACGAGGTACAAAATGAGACCATTCAGCCCTTCTAGCCCATTCTGTCACTAATATGCACCATGACTGATCTACGCCTTAACTCCCAAAACAATAGTGGCATTTAAGAGCTCTGCACGGAATGGAAGGATATGAATTATGTGCAGGTAGATAAGAGATGGTCTTAGCATCATGTTAGGCATGGACATTATGGGCCGAAGGGCCAGTTCTTGTGCTGTTCTTATGTTCTATGTTCTAACCTTCCACCCAACATCTCCTCACTCATCTGGTGAACCAATGAGTGCAAATCTAAAATGTAAAAAATCCCTCTCATGATCTTATGCACCTCGATAAGATCACCCTCATCCTCCAGCACTCTAAGGGATAAAGTCCTAGCCTGCTCAACCTCTCCCTGTAGCTCAGGCCCTCGAGTCCTGGCGACACTTTCATCCATGAGGAGGAATTTCTTTAGGCAGAGGGCGGTGAATCTGTGGAATTCATTGCCACAGACGGCTGTGGAGGCCAAGTCAGTGGCAGTGATTGATAGCTTCTTGATTAGAAAGGGCGTCAAAGGTTACAGGAGAAGGGATTAGAACGAGGTTGAGAAGGAAAAGTAGATGCCGTCACGATTGAATGGTGGTAGACTGGATTGACTGAATGGCCTAATCCTGCCCCCATGTCCTATGATCCCACGGCTTCAATCTTCTCTGCTGTCTTTCCAGTTTAGGGGCAGCACGGTGGCACAGCGGTAGAGTTGCTGCCTCACAGCGCCGGAGTCCCGGGATTGATCCTGATTATGGGTGCTGTCTGTGAGGAGTTTGCACGTTCTCCCTATGACCAAGTGGGTTTTCCCCCAGGTGCTCTGGCTTGCTCCCACACTCCAAAGATGTACAGGTTTGTAGGTTAATTGGCTTTGATAAAGATTGTAAACTGTCCCAGTGAGTAGGATCGTGCTAGTGTGCGAGGTGATCGCTGGTCGGCGCGGACTCGGTGAGCCGAAGGGGCTGTTTCTGTGCTGTATCTCTAAACGGTAAGCTAAACTAAACTCTGAACCAAACTCTGACCAAAACTCTAAACTAAACTAAACGGGCGAGGTGGAACCAACACAGAAGTATAAGTTTAACATGAATAGGTAACTGTGAGTCTGAAGAAGTGTCTCGACCCGAAACGTCACCCATTCCTTCTCTCCAGAGATGCTGCCTGTCCCGCTGAGTTACTCCAGCATTTTTGTATACATCTTCAGTGTAAACCTACATCTGTAGTTCCTTCCTGAACATAAACATTTTAAGGGTCGCGACCCGCAACGTCGACTTTAAGAGTGTTTATTGTGATTTGCCCCGAAATTCATACTTATATTGTTCAATCTGATGTGTAGATAGAAACTACAGTTGCTGGAAAATAAAAGGTAGACAAAAATGCTGGAGAAACTCAGCGGGTGAGGCAGCATTTGTGGAGCGAAGGAATGGGTGACGTTTCGGGTCGAGACCCTTAAAAAGTTTATGTTTAGGAAGGAACTAATGTTTAGGAGATGCTGGTTTAAACTGAAGATGTATACAAAATGCTGGAGTAACTCAGCGGGTCAGGCAGCATCTCTGGAAAGAAGGAATTTCGGGTGGCTTTTCGGGTCGAGACCCTTCGTTAGACTGCATTCGCAACGTTGAACAGTCTAGAGTGTTTCCCGGTTCAAAGAAAGCTCCAGATCCGTAAAGTCGCCTGTCCATTCCCTCCACAGATGCTGGATGACCCGTGGAGTTCCTCCAGCATTTTGTGTCTATCTTTGATTTAAACCAGCATCTGCAATTCCTTCCGACATATATCAAAAGCCAGTTTTGTTATCGATAAGCAGAGGAGACCTTTAATTGATGCACAGCAATGGGAACATGTGGTCAAGGAAGACAATTACTCATAATATGATCATTACGCATCAATAGCAATGTGTCTGGTCTATGGAAAGGGTTTGAAGTTACTGCTCCATGATGTCAGACAGCTGTGCAGCCTGGATAAACTAGTGTAAATGTCTTCAATAAATGTTGTAGCCATAGCTAATTTGCAAATATTTAAAGTGCGAGTATTGGAATAAAATTCAACCAATGCTCCATAAATTGTGATTCCTTCGAGTAAACCATCTCGGAGCCGTGTTGCGTAAATTTAAAATGTTCCTCAACGAATTCTGCAGTGACCCGTTGTCAATAAATGAGGCAAATGTGGCCGTAAATTATTCTGAACAATGCTCAATAAAATGCAACGTCCCTCGTAGCTCAGTGTGAGAGGCAGTCTGGTTTTTAGTTTAGGGCGGAAACAGGGCCTTCGGCCCACCGAGTCCGTGCTGACCAGCGATCACCGCACACTAACACTATCCTACACTAGGGACAATTTACATTTATACCAAGCCAATTAACCTGCAAACCTGTACGTCTTTGGAGTGTGGGAGGAAGCCGGAGCACCCGGAGAAAACCCACGGGGAGAACGTACAGTCACTGCCTGTAGTCGGGATGAACCCGGGTCTCTGGCGCTGCGAGGCAGCAACTCTACCGCTGAGCCACTGTGTGGCCATTCAAGCTTAAATATGTTGCCACACAAATCCAGTTGAGAAAGCATACTGTGTAGGAAGGAACTGCAGATGCTGATTTAAAATGAAGATAGACATAAAAAGCTGGAGTGACTCAGCGGGACAGGCAGCATCTCTGGAGAGAAAGAATGGGTGACGTTTCGGGTCGCGACCCTTCTTCAGTCTGAAACTTACTCATTCCTTCTCTCCAGAGATGCTGCCTGTCCCGCTGAGTTACTCCAGCTTTTTGAGAAAGCATACTGATGCATCTGTTTCCTTCCACAAGATGTGGACTTCACGGGCAGGCAAGGCCAGTGATTCTCACCCCTTTTTCTTGGGGAAGTTTGGATGCAGTCAGAAGAAGGGTCTCGACCCGAAACGTCGCCTATTCTTTCTCTCCACACATGCTGCCTCACCCGCTGAGTTGTCTACATGCAACCACATTGATGGGTTTAAGAGTCGAGTCAATTTTAATTTCTATCGGCAACAGAACAATGAAAGTCTCACTTGCCTGCACCTTAAAATGCTCATTAATGCAAGAACACACAGATAAATATATCACAATAACACAATAACTTAGTAAGTTAGAATGGATAAGGGAGAGCAAGTGGATGTGGTGTATCAGGACTTTCAAAAAGTCTTTGACAAGGTCCCACACAAAAGATTAGTGTGCAAAATTAGTGTATTGGGGGTAGGGTATTGACATGGATGGAGAACTGGTTGACAGACAGCAAGCAAAGAGTAGGAATTAACGGGTCCTTTTCAGAATGGCAGGCAGTGACTAGTGGGGTGCCGCAAGGCTCAGTGCTGGGAACCCAGTTATTTACAATATATATTAACGATTTAGACGATGGAATTAAAGGTGACATCTCCAAGTTTGTGGATGGCACAAAGCTGAGTGGCAGTGTGAGCTGCGATGAGGATGCTATGAGACTGCAGGGTGACTTGGATAGGTTGGGTGAGTGGGAAGATGCATGGCAGATGCAGTATAATGTGAATAAATGTGAGGTTATCCACTTTGTTGGCAAGAACAGGAAGGCAGATAATTATCTGATTAGGAAAACGGGAGGTGCAACGAGACATGGGTGTGCTTCTACATCAGTCACTGAAAGTAAGCATGCAGGTACAGCAGGCAGTGAAGAAAGCGAATGGCATGTTGGCCTTCATTGCAAGAAGATTTGAGTTTAGGAGCAAGGAGGTCCTACTGCAGTTGTACAAGGTGAGACCGCACCTGGCGTATTGTGTGTAATTTTGGTTTCCTAATTTGAGGAAGGACATTATTGCTATTGAGGGAGTGCAGCGTAGGTTCACCAGGTTAATTCCCAGGATGACGGGACTGACATATGATGAAAGCATGGGTCGATTGGGCTTGTTTACAGTGGAATTTAGGATGTGGAATATCATATTCTTAAAGGACTGGACAGGCTAGATGCAGGAAAAATGTTCCCGATGTTGGGGGAGTCCAGAACCAGGGTTCACAGTTTAAGAATAAGGGGTAGGCCATTTAGGACTGAGATGAGGAAGAACTTCTTCACCCAGAGAGTTGTGAATCTGTGGAATTCTCTGGCACAGTGGAGGCCAATCCTCTGAATGTTTTCAAGAGAGAATTAGATTTAGCTCTTAGGGCTATCGGAATCAAGCGATATGGGGATAAAGCAGGAACGGGGTACTGATTTTGGATGATCAGCCATGATCATATTCAATGGCGGTGCTGGCTCGAAGGGCCGAATGGCCTACTCCTGCACCTATTTTTCTATGTTTCTTTTTTTTGTATTTTTTATTTTATTAGAAGTATTGTACATTACAGTAATCTGCAATAACGTAAGTTTATACAGTTCTTGTACCACTTCTTATTTTAAACTTTAATAAGAAAAAAGGATAGAAAGAGTTAGTAATGATAGTAAGTGAGTGATTGAAAGAGTGGTCCAAAGAGTGGTCCAGGAACACCCATATGGACCTAAACCACAAGAAATAGTTAGAGAAAAAAAAAAAGAAAGAAAAAGAGAAAAACCAAAAGGGGGAAAAAGAAAAAAGAAAGCATAAGATAAGGTAGGACAATATGAAAGGGATGTACCTACTTCATATCTTTACTCACCCCTCGCCAGGTCCTGAAACCATTTATTATCAACATTTTGTTGCACCCTATGTTTGTAATAAGTCGATAAATGGAGACCAAATATTTTGGAATTGGTCTGGTTTACCTGCTAAGAGGAATCTCATATCTTCTAGGTGTAACAATTCCGATATATTAGAAGTCCACATTTTTTGCCGTTATTAAGCCATAATTAAGGAAACTCCTTTGAAACGAAGTCAGCTCCAAACTTCCAAAAATAATCAGTTCTGCATTCGGTTTCAGCTTTATTTGAAATAATTTAGTGAAAATTTCAAAAATTTCATTCCAAAATTTTTGGATTTTTATACAAAAAACAAAAGAATGTGCTATAGTTGCTTCTTGGGTTAGGCATTTATCACAGATAGAAGAGGTATTTGGGTAAAATTTACTTAATTTAACTTTCGAATAGTATAATCTATGTAAAATTTTAAATTGAATTAGAGTATGTCTTACGTTAATCAAGCATTTATGCACATATAACAGGTGTTTATCCCAACTCTCTTTCGAGATTTTTATAGCTAGTTCCTGTTCCCATTCACTTCTAATCCCATCAGATGATGGAATTTCTATGTTTAAAATGGAATTATACAGGTATGATATTAAATTAGCTGATTCTGCTTTTATATTCATTATCTCATCTAATAGGTCAGGAGACATATTTTGATATTCTCGTGTATATTTTTTCAAATAGTCATGTATTTGAAAGTATTTAAAATATTGATTACTACTCAAGTTGTATTTAAGTTGTAGTTGGTGAAATGTTAAAAAACTTCCATTATCATACATATCTCCAAACGTTTTAATTCCTACTCTATCCCAATTTATAAAAGATTTATCTAAATTAGAAGGTTTAAACGAAGGGTTGTTCATTATAGGTGAGAGAAGTGATAGATTTCTTAATTTTAAAGTTAATTTCATTTGTTTCCAAATTCTAATTGTACTATGAATAATTGGATTTTTACTGTATATTGTATTCTTCATTTTTGTTGGTGAGAGAAGGATCGCTCCTATGTTAAAAGGGGAACAGTCCTCTCTCTCCATTACTATCCAATCCACCTGCTGGGCCGAATTGTCCAACAGGTGAATCATATTTTTGACATTTGTGGCCCAGTAATAATATACAAAATTAGGGAGTGATCATCCGCCAGATTCTTTAGGTTTACACAAATGTTTTCTTTGGATTCTGTGGGATTTATAGTCCCATATAAAGTTTGTAATATCAGCATTCAATTTAAAAAAAAAAAATGTTGGTAAATATATCGGTATTGACTGGAATAGATATAAAATTTGTGGTAAAAAGATCATTTTTATAGCATTTATTCGGCCTATAAGAGACATCGGAAGAGTTTTCCAGAATTTAATCAGTATGTTTAATTTATTGAGTAAGGGCATATAGTTTGCATTAAATAAAGATTTATATTTTCTAGTCATTTCAATTCCCAAATATTTGAATTTTTCTGAAGCAATTTTAAAAATTAATTTTAACAGGTGTGTTGGGTCTTGAGGTTTAATCGTCATAATTTCACTTTTATTCCAATTTATTCTATATCCTGAAAAGGATCCAAATTCCTCTATTAAATTTAATATATTTGGTATACTGATTTGTGATTTTGTGATATATAGTAGTACATCATCTGCATATAATGATATCTTATTATTTGAGTATTTTGTATTATACCTATGGATATTCGGATGTATTCTAATACTTTCCGCTAACGGTTATTACAAGAGCAAATAGCAGAGGTGATAATGAACATCCCTGTCTATTTCCCCTTGATAATTGAAATTTCGGGGACAAAATATTATTAGTTAATATTCTGGCAGTAGGCCTATCATATAATAATTTTACCCAAGCGATAAAATTCTCTCCCATTTGAAATGTTTGCAATACTTTGACAAGGTAATCCCATTCCACTTGATCAAATGCTTTTTCTGCGTCCAGTGAAATAATTGATAAGTCTTGATCTTCGGTTTTATGTGAGTGCATTATATTAAACAGACGTCTCAGGTTATTGCTTGAGTATCTCTTGGGTATAAACCCTGTTTGATCCGGATTTATTAATTTACTAACATAGTTACTTAATCTTCTAGCTAATGTTTTCGCTAATATTTTTTGATCTGTATTTAACAGCGCAATAGCTCTATAAGAACCCGGATCTTCTAAATCTTTACCTTTTTTAGGTATAAGTGTAATCGTTGATTCCGCTAATGTTTCTGGAAGTGTATGTTCTTTAAAAGCATATGTATACATTTTGTGTAGTCGTGGTGTAATTATCTCGTAGAATCTTTTATAAAATTCATTACTAAAACCATGTGGTCCTGGTGTTTTTCCATTCTTTAATGTATTTATTGTTTCTTCTATTTCCTTAGTTGAGATTTGTGCACCTAATTCCTCTTGTTTGATCAAATTGAGTTTTGGGAGGTTACAATTATCCAGGAACTCTGTAACTTTGGTACTATCTGCTAACGCTTTAGATGTATATAAGTTTTGATAAAATTGAGCGAATCTTTTATTAATATCCTTGGGTAGTGTTAACAATTCCCCTTTATCTGATTTAATCTTTAAAATCATGTGATCCTTTTCCCGTTTTTTCAGTTGTCGAGCCAGAAGTTTGTGTGGTTTATCCCCAAATTCAAAATTTTCCTGTTTTGTAATTTGAAATAATCTAATGACATTTGCTGATAATATTTTGTTTAATTTAAATTTCATTATTGTTATTCTATTATGTTTATCTATAGTTGGCTCTTTAGCATTATCTAATTCCAATTCTCTAATTCGTTCTTCTAACTGCCTTTGTTCGTTCTTATTATTTTTATTTAGAAAAGCTTGATATGAGATTATAGATCCTCTAATAAATGCTTTGAATGATTCCCATAGTAAAGTTGGTGAGATCTCTGGGGTATCATTAATCTTTAAAAAAAAGTTCCATCTGTTGTTTTAAATATATTTCTCCTTGTGGGTCATTTAGGATTTGAGGATTAAACATCCAAAACGATTTATTAGTAGGCATTCCTTCTAATTAAAAAAAAAAAGTTAACGGGGAGTGATTGGATATTATGCTATTGTTATATTTTGGGCTAAGTGTATAAGGAATTAGTTTTGTATCACTAAAAAATAGTCGATACGTGAATAAGTTTTGTGTACCATTGAATAAAACGAGTATTCCCTTCCGACAGGGTTAGCGATCCTCCAGACATCTGTTATATTTGTATTTTTTATGTAAGTATTTAAGATTTCCCTGGTTTTAGATTTTGTGTTACCCCTGCTCTGTTGTGAAGATTTATCGCGATCACCGCACACTAACACTATCCTACACTAGGGACAATTTACATTTATACCAAGCCAATTAACCTGCAAACCTGTACGTCTTTGGAGTGTGGGAGGAAACCGGAGCACCCGGAGAAAACCCACGGGGAGAACGTACACAGCGCCTGTAGTCGGGATTGAACCCGGGTCTCTGGCGCTGTGAGGCAGCAACTCTACCGCTGAGCCACTGTGTGGCCATTCAAGCTTAAATATAGGTTTGGGTGAGTGGGAAGATGCATGGCAGATGCAGTATAATGTGAATAAATGAGAAAGTAAGCATGCAGGTACAGCAGGCAGTGAAGAAAGCGAATGGCATGTTGGCCTTCATTGCAAGAAGATTTGAGTTTAGGAGCAAGGAGGTCCTTCTGCAGTTGTACAGGGCCATGGTGAGACCGCACCTGGAGTATTGTGTGCAATTTTGGTTTCCTAATTTGAGGAAGGACATTATTGCTATTGAGGGAGTGCAGCGTAGGTTCACCAGGTAATTCCCAGGATGGCGGGACTGACATATGATGAAAGCATGGGTCGATTGGGCTTGTATACAGTGGAATTTAGGATGTGAGGTGATCTTAAAGAAATATCATATTCTTAAAGGACTGGACAGGCAAGATGCAGGAAAAATGTTCCCGATGTTGGGGGAGTCCAGAACCAGGGTTCACAGTTTAAGAATAAGGGGTAGGCCATTTAGGACTGAGATGAGGAACAACTTCACACAGAGAGTTGTGAATCTGTGGAATTCTCTGGCACAGTGGAGGCCAATTCTCTGAATGTTTTCAAGAGAGAATTAGATTTAGCTCTTAGGGCTATCGGAATCAAGGGATATGGGGAAAAAGCAGGAACGGGGTACTGATTTTGGATGATCAGCCATGATCATATTCAATGGCGGTGCTGGCCCAAAGGGCCAAATGGCCTACTCCTGCACCTATTTTTCTATGTTTCTATGCAACCAAAGTCCGTAGTTGCTGAGGTCAATGTTGTGCTGTGTTCAAGAGCCTGATGTTTGCTGTGAACAAGCTGTTCTTGAACCTCGTGGTCACGTTTTTTAGGCTTTTTCCCAAAAGATAGTAGCATCGTGTCAGTTGCATAGAACATAGAACAGTACAGCACAAGAACAGGCCCTTCAGCCCACAATGCCTGTGCCGACCACAATGCCAAGAACAACTCTCATCAGCCTGCACTCGATCCAAATCCAAAATGCTGACTGGTTAGCGCGCAACAAAAGCTTTTCCCTCTACATTGTTACACGTGACAATAAACCAAACTGAACTGAAAGTTTCCTAAATGTAACTATCATATCTGCCTCCACCGCCACCCCTGGCAACGCGTCCAGGTTTGGTTTACTTTAAGAAGGAACTGCAGATGCTGGAAAATCGAAGGTAGACAAAAGTGCTGGAGAAACTCAGCGGGTGCAGCAGCATCTATGGAGAGAAGGAAATAGGCAACGTTTCGGGACGAAACCCTTAAGGAAATAGGCAACGTTTCGGGCCGAACCCCTTAAGGAAATAGGCAACGTTTCGGGCCGAAACCCTTAAGGGTTTCGGCCCGAAACGTTGCCTATTTCCTTCGCTCCACAGATGCTGCCTCACCCGCTGAGTTTCTCCAGCATTTTTGTCTGCCTTTGGTTTAGTTTAGTTTAGTTTAGAGATACAGCGCGGAAACAGGCCCTTCGGCCCACCGAGTCCGCCCGACCAGCGATCCCCGCACATTAACACTATCCTACACACACACTGGGGACAATTTTACACCTACACCAAGCCAATTAACCTACATACCTGCTCATCTTCGGAGTGTGGGAGGAAACCGAAGAGAAAACCCTCGCGGTCACGGGGAGAACGTACAAAGCCCGCACAGACAGCACCCATAGTCGGGATCGAACCCGGGTATCTGGCGCTGCAAGCGCTGTGAGGCAGCAACTCTCCGCTGTGCACTGTGCCACCCACTCGGGTGTTCACCACTCTCTGTGTTAAAAAAATCTTTCCTGTAAACTTTGCCACTCTCAGCTTGAAGACATAACATCTAGTATTTGATATTTCCATGCTCAGAGAAAGGCTGTGACTGTCTACCCTATCTATGTCCCTCTTTTTATTTTATAAACTTCTAGCAGGTTTCCCTTCAACCTTTGTCAATGAATGAGAGTGCCCACTATCTTCAATCTGGAACAACTGGTAACAATTGTGGCCAACTCAGGAATCAGCGGGGTGGAGGTGAGAAGCTACACTTCATCGGTAAGTTGCCGTGAACCGATGAACCATCTGCATGAGAAATTGGGCTTTGATTCAGCTGTGAAGTCCCACACATATTAGCCAGGGCGGCACGGTGGTGCAGCGGTAGAGTTGCTACCTCACAGCGCCAGTGTCCCGGGTTCGATCCCGACTACGGGTGCTGTCTGTATGGAGTTTGTACGTTCATCCCGCGACCCGCACAGGTTTTCTCCGGGGTCTCCGGTTTCCTTCCACACTCCCAAAGACATACAGGTTAACTGGGTTCCGTGGATTGTACCTAGTGCAGGTACAAGTGTGCGCGGATCGCTGGCCGGCATGGACTCGGTGGGCCGAAGGGCCGGTTTCCACTAAAATTAAAAACTGACACTGGTGGAGCGTAGTGTGAGCTCACATACCTATATACTTTTGGATGTCTCTATATAAATGTTATATAAACTGTTTATGGAAAGACAGGGCGGGTATAATTTGAGAGGGGAACTTAATTAAAAAAAACTCAATGTCAGAACAACTCTTAAAAGTATGTGCATAGCAATCTGTGGGATGAATTTGTGGAACGGTTTGGAACAAGAGATAAAACTTAGCACAAACATAATTCAGTTTAAAAAGGTACAAATACACTTTTTTTTTAAGGATATTGGGATGAGGATAGGTGATTGTGTGGGATATTTGTTATACTGATTATATTGGGAAGGGTGATTCTAGGGTGATGGGTTGTATATATGACTAAGAGATACTGGATCGTACAGGTTTTTTGTTTTGTTTTCTCTCTCTTTTTTTGCATGGCTTTGTAAATCTTTGATTAGTGAATAAATGTAAATAATGTGGTGTACATATGGAAATAGATGTTTATAGCTGCTAAATTTGTATAAGCAGTTGAATAAGGGGTGGGAATTAATATGAGCACCTCATATTCCGCTTGGGCAGTCTACATCCTGGGGGCTTGAACATTGAATTCTCCCAATTCTGCTAGCCCTTGCTGTCCCCTCCCCTTCATCAGCCATCTGGTTGTCTCCTCACCTCCCCCAGCCCTCGGGCTCCTCCTCCGCCTTTTTCCTTTTTTCCTTTCTTCTCCCCACCCCCTATCAGTCTGAAGAAGGGTTTCGGCCCGAAACGTTGCCTATTTCCTTCGCTCCATAGATGCTGCTGCACCTGCTGAGTTTCTCCAGCATTTTTGTGTACCGTGGGAATTAATAACTTTGGCTTCTTCCTGCTCCTTTTCGGACACATACGATTTCATTTATTTATAGGGCTCTTAAAAATAGCGGAGTCAGGGGATATGGGGAGAAGGCTGGAACGGGGTACTGATTGTGGATGATCAGCCATGATCACATTGAATGGCAGTGTTGGCTCGTAGGGCCAAATGGCCTAATCCTGCACCTATTGTCTATTGTCTAAATATTGTTTATGACACTTTATAAATATTCTTGTTTTGTTTTTTTTGTATGCAGTTTCACACTTGCTTTTTATTCTTTTATTCTGTTCGAAATAAAGAATGAAATAAATAAATAAATAAACACCACAGAACCTATTTTTCACATTGATCATTCGGCAACTCTTGCCAGACATTCCATGGGAACACTCTGAATGCAAACTGCTTCAGTGCTGTGATGCTGTAGGAAAGATGTTTAAGTTGGAAAGAGTTCAGAGAAGATTTACGAGGATGTGGCCCGGATTTGAGGTCCTGAGCTGTAGAGAGAGGCCGGGGCAGGCCAGGACTTGATTCCTTGAGAGGGCAGGAGGCTGAGGGGTGATCTTCTGGAGGTGTGTACATTCATGAGGGGAATAGATAGGGGGAATGCAGGAGCAGGTGGTGAAAGAGCAGTGATTTGTCTATAAAAAGACACAAAGTGCTGGAGTAACTCAGCTGGTCAGGCAGCATCTCTGGAAAACTTGGATAGGTGATGTTTGAAAAAAGGGTCCCAAGCTGAAACGTCACCTATCCATGTCCTCCAGCTATGCTGCCTACCCTCTGAGTTACTCCAGCACTTTGTGCCTTTATTTGTAACTGCATCTGCAGTTGCTTGTGTCGCCACTTTTAACTAACTGGTTTAATTGTCGGGCAAGCTATATCCATTCTGAAAGCACATATCTGTTACAACCGAAGACAGACACAAAATGCCGGAGTAACTCAGTGAGACAGGCAGCATCTCTGGAGAGAAGGAATGGGTGACGTTTTGGGCCGAGACCCTTCTTCTGACCGGGGAGAGGGAGAAACAGAGATATGGAAGAGTAAGGTGTGAAAAGGAGAGATCAAAGGGGACAAAGCTCGAGGAAAATGTAGAATAGATCATCGTTAGACATTCTTGCCTGAGGCCTGAACTCGCAAGACATTCTTGCCATAGAGGGTGTACAGAGAAGGTTCACCAGACTGATTCCTGGGATGGCAGGACTTTCATATGAAGAAAGACTGGATAGACTTGGCTTGTACTCGCTAGAATTTAGAAGATTGAGGGGGGATCTTATAGAAACTTACAAAATTCTTAAGGGGTTGGACAGGCTAGATGCAGGAAGATTGTTCCCGATGTTGGGGAAGTCCAGAACAAGGGGTCACAGTTTAAGGATAAGGGGGAAGTCTTTTAGGACCGAGATGAGAAAAACATTTTTCACACAGAGAGTGGTGAATCTGTGGAATTCTCTGCCACAGAAGGTAGTTGAGGCCAGTTCATTGGCTATATTTAAGAGGGAGTTAGATGTGGCCCTTGTGGCTAAAGGGATCAGGGGGTATGGAGAGAAGGCAGGTACAGGATACTGAGTTGGATGATCAGCCATGATCATATTGAATGGCGGTGCAGGCTCGAAGGGCCGAATGGCCTACTCCTGCACCTATCTTCTATGTTTCTATGTTAGCTCAGCAATCGAGGCAGGGACTGGATGCTTCTTAGTGGCACTGGAGATTTTCCTGTGCATTTTCCTATTATAATCATTGCCCTGCTCCATCTGGGTATAGCTTAGTGCTATGACACTGCCTCTCTGGCCCAAGATCAGTACCAAGCCTCTCACTGTGCTGGCAGCAGTCGTAGCACAGTGGCAGCCCATTCCCAATCAGCTCTGACGCAAGAGAGACTGTCTCCAAGACACCCATACTAATTTAGCTTTGCAGTGAAACCTGATCCAGAGTGTCTATTTATCCACAGTGCAGTGGCTGTCTGTGTTCCTGGCTTGAAATCTGCTGACGTAACACTGTTTTTTTTCCCAAGACTTCGCCAATAAAGTTCGATTCCCTGTGCAGGGTGATACTAGTGGGAGAGTCTAGGACCAGAGGACAAACCCTCAGAATTAGAGGACGTTTAGTTTTGGTTTAGTTTTAGTCTATACCTTTAGAAAGGAGATGAGAAGGAATTTCTTTAGCCAGAGGGTGGTGAATCTGTGGAATTGATTGCCAAAATGGTGGAGTAACTCAGACAGCATCTCGGGAAAGAAGGAATGGGTGACGTTTTGGGTGGAGACTCTTCTTCAGACTGACCACAGTTCTTCTTCCCATGAGGCGGATGTGGAGATGAAGTTTCCACTAGTGGGAGAGTCTAGGACCAGAGGGCACAGCCTCAGAATAAAAGGACGTACCATTGGAAAGGAAATGGAGGAATTTTGTTAGTTAGAGGGTGGTGAATCTGTGGAATTCATTGCCACAGACGGTGGTGGAGGCCAAGTCAATGGATATTTTTAAGGTAGAGATAGCTAGGTTCTTGATTGGTACGGGTGTCAGGGGTTACGGGGAGAAGGCAGGAGAATTGGGTTGTGAGGGAAAGATAGATCAGCCATGCTTGATTAGACTGAAGAAAGGTCTCGACCTGAAACGTCACCTATTCCTTCGCTCCATAGATGCTGCCTCACCCGCTGAGTTTCTCCAGCATTTTTGTCCCTACCTCGGACTATCCTTGATCGGACTTTGCTGGCTTTACCTTGCACTGAACGTTATTCACTTATCATCTATCTGTACACTGTAAATGGCTCGATTGTAATCATGTATTGTCTTTCCGCTGACTGGATAGCACGCAACAAAAAGCTTTTCACTGTACCTCGGTACACGTGACAATAAACTAGAGTAACTAATTATAATTTTTAATATTTCAGGCCAATTTATAAATATGTTCAAACGCATTCGAGGATTTTGGATAGGCACACGGGTATGCAGGGATATGGATTATGTGCAGGCTGATAAGAGTTGGTCTTGACATCATGCACAGTACTGACACTGCAGGGCCGAAGGGCCTGGCCCAGTGCTGCACTGCCCTTTGTTCTATTGCGTGCTTTGCCTGCACGAGCAAAATGATCTTGCAACGTAATCTTGCAGCAAAAAGGAACAGCAGCCGATCTCAGTGAAATCCTGCAGATGGCAATATTTCTTGCTCCTGAGAAGTTACCATTTAATTAGCCCTGCCACCGCAATGCTCCTACATCCTCAATACTCTGACCTCTTACATCCATTTTCATTTGTATCTTATCTGCCCCACTCTCTGTGGTAAATGGGATGTCTTTAATCCGTCTTGAACCATTGTTTGCTGAGGCCGTCTCCAGCTGAGATATTTCACGGCTGATGGCTAGGGCAGGCCCTGTCCCATGTTGATCTTGCCAGCTAGTCTGAAGAAGGGTCTCGACCCGAAACGTCACCCATTCCTTCCCTCCAGAGATGCTGCCTGTCTCGCTGAGTCACGCCAGCATTGTGGGTCTGTCTTCACTGAGTAAGGGCAGATCCTTGATACACAGTAACTAGATGACTGTTTAGTTCTAGTTAATTAGAACTAACTAGTGCTCATGTCTCAATCATTGTCTCATTGGTTCTCAGAGTCATGGAGCTCTCAGTCTGAAGAAGGGTCTCGACCCGAAACGTCGCCCATTCCTTCTCTCTAGAGATGCTGCTGCCCGTCTTTTGTGTAGAAGTGAGATCAGCCATCGTTCAATGCCCTTTGTTTATGCAACATGCCAATGACCGAAAGGGGCGGCACGGTGGCGCTGCGGTAGAGTTGCTGCCTCACAGCGCCAGAGACCCGGGTTCGATCCTGACTACGGGTGCTGCCTGTTTGTACGAGTTTGTACGTTATCCCCGTGACCTGCGTGGGTTTCCTCCGGGATCCTCGGTTTCCTCCCACAGGTTTGAAGGTTAATTGGCTTGGTATAAATAATAAAAAATGTTCCTAGTGTGCGTAGGATAGCGTCAATGTGCGGGGTTAATAGTTTAGTATATAGATATATATTTTTTATCTATAAACTAAACTAAATTATACGAGACAAACACTTTAGTAAGCATTTATAAATCAGCCTTAATTGTCTTGCAGAGTTTTTGCTTGGCTGTTGGAGAGAGAGAGAGCTGTCAGTGAACAGTCACATAGTTCTGTTCATCTCAGCAAAGACAGCAGATTCACTTCCCTGAAGGACATGACTGAACTGCGGCGTTTTGCAACCATGTGGCCGTCCCCGTCGCAATGCTGACACCAGCTTTTCTCTTCACGGACGGTCGGTCGTGCACACACAAAATCCTCTGAATGCAAACGCTTCTCTGACAATTTGTCCTCGGATGGAACTGCAGATGCCGGTTTGAACCGGGGAGAGAGACACAAAATGCGGGAGTAACTCCTCAGCGGGACGGGCAGCATCTCTGGAGAGAAGGAATGGGTGACCTTTCGGGGCGAGACCCTTCTTCAGACTTCTCTGGTACTGCCTTTCCCACAGAGACCCTTAAACCACTGTCCCACGGTACGTGTTAATTCCAAGAGATCTCCCGAGTTTGCCCTGATTCGAACTCGGAGGTTTACGGTAATGGCCACTCGTCGGTACTCGGGGCTCTCGTGGACATTTTTCAACATGTTGAAAAATCTTCATGAGTCTTCCCATGCTTACCTGCCATTGGCGAGTCTTCCCGAGTACCTGCCGTTAGCGTTACGAGCCGCTCAGAGACGTCCCCGAGCTCCGACGTACCCGCTACGTTCATTCTCCGTGCTTACCACGAGTTTGATTTTAAACTCGGGTTTTAAACTTGGGAGAGCTCTTGAAATGAACTTGTACCGTGGGACAGGGCTATTACAGTGCCAGAGACCCAGGTTCAATCCTGACTACGGAGTTTGTATGTTCTCCCTGAGACCACATTTGTTTTCTCTGGGTGCTCTGGTTTCCTCCCACACTTGATACAGATTTGTAGGTTAATTGATTAGTACAGGTGTTAGATGTTATGGGGAGAAGGCAGGAGAATGGGGTTAGGAGGGAGAGACAGATCAGCCATGATTGAATGGTGGAGTAGACTTGATGGGCCGAATGGCCTAATTCTACTCCAATTCCTTATGACCTTAATTGGCTTGGTATCATTGTTAATTGTCCCTAGTGTGTGTAGGATAGTGTTAGTGTGCAGGGATCGGTCGGCGAGGACTCTGTGGGCCGAAGGGCCTGTTTCCACACTGTATCACTCTCTGACTATCTGAGGAGATACCATTGCAGTAGAATTTTACTTTCTTTAACCTTTTCTCTGTGGGTCATGCTTCAAGCTCTGCCTAGACCATGTCACATCAAACAGAGCAGACACTCTGACATACCCAATAGTACAGTGTTGTCAGTGTTGTCAAAACGAAAAAGGAAATATTCAGCACATTAAAGGCAAATGGTGACGCCCAGCTAAATAAATTGACTCCATTTTTAGTCACCCATTCCTTCTCTCCAGAGATGCTGCCTGTCCCGCTGAGCTGCTCCAGCATTTTGTGTCTATCTTCAATTTTCTTTACTCCGACCAGCCTGACTGTCCCTGATTTAATTTTATCTGATCTGTTCTACATTTTCCTTGATTCGCATCTATTTTGATGTCTCGTTTTCACACCTTACCCTCTTCCCTGACTCTCGGGCTGAAGAAGGGTCTCGACCCGAAACGTCACCCGTTCCTTCTCTCCAGAGATGCTGCCTGTCCCGCTGAGTCTCTCCAGCATTTTGTGTCTATCTTCAATTTTTATTAGTTGAGTCCTCATCTTCACTGGATGTTTAAGAACGCTAGTCCTGGGTAATCATACTGATGTGCGCTGATATTCACCAGTGTCTTAATATCCCATCTTTGAAAATATATAATAATTAGATGTTGTCATCATCAGAGTAGGTGAACATGCCTCCGTACAAGATTTTGATTGGGTTCGATAGAGAAGGCAGACGGAAGCTGTTCTCACAAACAGATGGTTCAAGGACTTTAGGACACAGATTTAAATTTTAGGGCAAAAAGATGTAAACGTGTGCAGAAAATTGATTGTACTCAGAGAGTGGTTCTGATGTAATTTGTAGCCTTAGGGCATTAAATCACTCGCTGACCCTCACACTAACATTGAACATAGCTGGCAGGAGATTGGGCAAAGTTTAAGGGAGATGTGTGGAGCAAGCCTTTTACACAGAGGGTGATGGGTGTCCAGAACGGCACGATGGTGCAGCGGTAGAGTTGCTGCCTCACAGCGTCAGTGACCCGGGTTCGATCCTGACTAAAAGCCCTGTCCCACGGTACGAGTTCATTCCAAGAGCTCTCCCCGAGTTTGCCCTGATTCGAACTCGGAGATTTACAATAATGGCCACTCGTCGGTACTCGGGGCTCTCGTGGACATTTTGCAACGTGTTGAAAAATCTTCCCGAGTCTTCCCGAGCTTACCTGCCATTAGCGAGTCTTCCTGAGTACCCGCCGTTAGCGTTAGGAGCCGCTTAGAGACGTCCCCGAGCTCCGACGTACCCGCTACGTTCATTCTCCGTGCTTACCACGAGTTTGATTTTTTAAAAACTCGGGAGAGCTCTCGGAATGAACTCGTACCGTGGGACAGGGCTATAAGGGTGCTGCCTGTACGGAGTTTGTACATTCTCCCCGTGACCTGCGTGGGTTTTCTCTGGTTTCTTGATTAGTATGGGTGTCAGGGGTTATGGGGAGAAGGCAGGAGAATGGGGTTGAGAGGGAGAGATAGATCAGCCATGATTGAATGGCGGAGTAGACTTGATGCCCCCATAACATGAATTTACAAATTTATGGATATGCAAGGATTGGAGGGATTTGGATTATATTCAGGATGCCGAAAGTTGATCTTGGCTTCATGTTCAGCACAGACTTTGTGGGCCGAAGGGCCTGTTCCTGTGCTGCACTGTTCTATGTTTAGTTTATTTTAGAGATGCAGCGCGGAAACAGGCCCTTCGGCCCACCGAATTCGCACCGACCAACGATCCCTGCACATTAACGCTACCCTACACACACACTTGGGACAATTTACACATATACCAAGCCAAACCTGCATGTCTTCGGAGTGTGGCAGGAAACCGAAGATCTCGGAGAAAACCCACGCAGGTCACGGGGAGAACGTACAAACTCCGTACGGCCAGCACCCGTTGTCGGGATCGAACCCGGGTCTCTGGCGCTGTGAGGCAGCATCTCTACCGCTGCGCCACAGTGCCACCGTTCTATGTTCTATCTTCTATGTTCTCGCCCCTCAAGTATACGTTGCCCTCTATCAACTAGTCAGCAGCACTCCCCAGGGGCTGGAAGAGTGCTGGCTAGGTGGTATGTCTGTGCCTTTGGGGCTGATAGGTAACGTCTGGGCTGTGCATAGAAGCGCTGGCTTTTCACTAATGCCTGCTGTTTCGGAGATGATGTAGCAATCCACAAGGGAGGCTGAGAACACTGAGTTTTAAATGGAGCTGTCAACTATCGTAATCTTTTTACAGCATTTTAAATCAGCTTTACGGAGACGGGTAAAAGCATCTTCTAACCGCACACACTGAGGAGACGTTTCTTGGCCCAGTGCGTCACGAACCTTTGTAATTGTTTGCCCAGGTATCGGACATTCAACATTAAAGAGCAAGATTGATGGGTTTTTGGAAGCTACAGAGATACAGCGCGGAAACAGGCCCTTCGGCCCACCGAGTCCGCGCCGACCAGCCATCCCCGCACACTAACACTATCCTACACTAACACTAGGGACAATTTACACATGCACCAAGCCAATTAACCTACAAACCTGCACGTCTTTGGAGTGTGGGAGGAAACCGAAGATCTCGGAGAAAACCCACGCGGGTCACGGGGAGAACGTACAAACTCAGCACAGACAGCACCCGCAGTCGGGATCGAACCCGGGTCTCTGGCGCTGTGAGGCAGCAACTCTACCGCTGCACCACCGTGCCTCCCTTTAAGTCTTGTCTGCCTGCACATGATCTATATCCCTCCATTCCCTGCATTTCCATTTACAAATTGGCTTGCAATATGAAAACAGCAGAGAAGCACACCCTTCAGCCCACAATGACTGTGCTGAACATGAAGCCAAGCTCAACTAATCTTCTCTGCCTGTACATGACCCTCCATTCCCTGCACTTCTGCTCGCTGCCTGGAACATTAGTCTGTTGCCGACACGGAGGGACCTTCTTGCATTATCTGTTTTTATTGCAGTGAGTGATTGATCACAGAAGAAAGACACAAAATTCTGGAGTTCCACAGCGACTCAGGCAGCATCTCTGGGGCAAAGCTGGGCGGCACTGTGGCGCAGCGGTAGAGTTGCTGCCTTACAGCACTTGTGCCGCCGGAGACCCGGGTTCGATCCCGACTACAGGTGCTGTCTGTACGGAGTTTGTGCGTTCTCCCCGTGACCCGCGTGGGTTTTCTCCGAGATCTTCGGTTTCCTCCGACACTCCAAAGACGTGCAGGTTTGTAGGTTAATTGGCTTGGTGTAAATGTAAATTGTCCCCAGTGTATGTAGGATAGTGTTAATGTGCGGGGATCGCTGGTCGGTGCGGACTCGGCGGGCCGAAGGGCCTGTTTCCTCGCTGTATCTCTAAACTAAACTACACTAAACTAAAAGGAATAGGTGACGTTTCGGGTCGAGACCTCTTTCAAACAGTGGGCCTTCACCCGAAACATCACCTATTCCTTTTCACCAGGGATGCTGCCTGGCCCGCTGAGTTCCTCCAGCACTTTGTGCCTATCTTTGGTGTAAACCAGCATCTGCAGTTCCTTCCCCACATCTCAGCGATCACTGCTTTGTCTCAACAAGGTAAGTAAAATGGCCCCCTTCTGTCCCCTCACCTATTAAATCCACTCACAATGGCCTTTAACAGCCCAATACATTTCACACTTGGATTCAAGGGATAGGGGAACCTCTTTAATTACATTCTGAGCAACACCCCTAGTAAGCTTTTACAGGGATAACTTATGTTATTGATTTAGCATGCAGGAAATCAGTGACTCTAGATCTTGTAGTACCTGTAGGCTATCTCGAGAGAATAGTGAAGATCTGATTCTGTCTGCATGATGCAAATACCAAGTAGGCTCACAGTGAAAGGGGAAATATGTTATATCTCTTTCATTTAAAACCCATTGAATGCAGATTTACAATATTAAATTATTTACTGATCGCTCAAGCGATGGTTTTAAAACAAGTCCTAATAAACCATTGGACATTTTGTCACTTTCAAAGTTTTTCACTGGCAAAGCAGCAGAATTAAATGGAAAATAATTTCAAAGCAAATAAATGAATATAATTTCAGAATTTAGTACAACAACATTTTATAGCATGTCCCATTTAATTGTTGCGTGCTAACCAGTCAGCGGCTAGACAGTACATGATTACAATCGATCCATTTACAGTGTGTAGATTTAGTTTTAGTTTAGAGATAGAGCACTGAAACAGGCCCTTCAGCCCACCGAGTCCGTGCCGCCCAGTGATTGCCGTACACCAACACTATCCTACACACACTAGGGACAATTTTTACAATTTTACCGAAGCCAATTAATCTACAAACCTGTACATCCTTGGAGTGTGGAGGAAACCAGAGCACCTGGAGAAAACCCACGCAGGTCACGGGGAGAACGTACAAATTCCATACATACAGCAACCCGTAGTCAGGATCGATCCCAGGTCTCTGGCGCTGGGAGGCGGCAACTCTACCGCTGCGCCACCGTGCTGCCCCAGGTTTATAAAGTCATAGAATCATATAGCATAGGTCTCAACCTGAAAACGTCACCCAATCCTTCTCTCAGAGATGCTGCCTGTCACACTGAGTTACGCTAGCTTTTGTGTCTATCTTGGAGCCATTTACAGTGTTACAGGTACATGATAAGGGAATAAAGTTTATGCAAGTTCAAGCCAGTAAAGTCCAATCGAAGATAGTCTGAGGCTCTCCAACGAGGTAGATAATAATAATAATAATAAATTTTATTTGTGGGCGCCTATACAAAAGTCTCAAGGACACCTTACAGAATATACAAAGAAACATAAATCGGAGTAAAATAAGTTATAAAGACATCACCAATACACAAATTAAAGACAGAATTCAATTCAAAGACATTAAAAAAATCAGAAACACAATGTGAAGAGAGAGCAGCGGCCGCTAAACCGCGCCAGCGTCCACTCTCCCTTCCGACCGCCATCTTGGACACAGACTAACAAAGAGACTACACACAAAAATCATCCCCCCACAATGGTTACCACTGTGGGGGAAGGCACAATGTCCAGTCCCCATCCCCAGTTCTCCCATAGTCAGGCCTGTTGAGGCCTCCGCAATTGCCTCTACGGAGGCCCGATGTTCCTGGCCGTTCTCACCGGGTGCAGTTGCCCCGGCGTCGGGAGAGTCCTCACAGCGGCTGGGCACATGGAACGGCCGATTCCTGACCGGAGTCCGTGGCTTCCGAAGCCGACAAGGCCGCGCCGGTTTGGAGCTCCCAAGCTCCCGACGTTAAGTTGGCGCCGCCCGCTCCTCTCCGCAGACCCGCAGCCCGGAGGTGTCGAAGTTGGCGGTCACAGCTCACCGGAGCTCCAGCGCGTCGATCCAGTGCGGCGACCCAGGCAAGGCATCGCCCACTCCGCTCCGCGATAGCGCTCCAGCGCTGTACCGCCACCGAAGCCGAGGTGCTGGGCGGTCCCCACCAGGAAATGGCGCTCCATGCCCGCTGGTAGGCCACGAGGACGGGTCGACGGGGGCAGCCCGGAGAAAAAGCTGCCTCAACGACCAGGTAGGGACCTAGAAATAAGGTTACCCCCTTCACCCTACATTAAAAGACGATATCTCCCACAGACAGTACATAGGACGCACTAAAACTGCAAAAAAAAGTGAAATAAACGGACGGCTGCTGATTAGCAGCCGTTCCCCAAGATGGCTCCTCCTCCTCGATAGTAGTTCAGGACTGCTTAGCTGTGGTAGGATGATTCAGTTGCCTGATAACAGCTGGGAAGAAACTGTCCCTGAATCTGGAGGTGTGTGCGTTTTCACATTTCTGTACCTTTTGCCCGATGGGAGAGGAGGGAAGAGGGAGTGGCCAGCAAAGATCCTATAGCAAGCAAGATAGTCCACTCGACGAAAAAGACGTAGTACGGTCATGGGCAGATTCACGGGTAATTTTCGGCCCCATTTACGTATCCGGCTTCCGTCTCCGCACCAAAGATCCCATAGCGGAGCAAAGATACTAGTGCGGAGACGGAAGCCGGTTACGGAAACATCCTCGTAAAAATAAAAGTTCTTTGGTAAAAATCTTCTCCCCATTTTCAGAATTATAATTTATTAACACAAACTGTTCCCCCCGCAACGTTGATTACACTGCGAGTCGGTTCGGGTCGGGTCGGGTCGGGTCCGGTTATGGAAAATGGATGAAAAAAAGGCCCACGTTCCGCTCCGTTGCATACTACACGTCAGCCCATTGCATTTAGCAGGAGTGGTCTATCTTGCTCCGCTATAGGATCTTTTGGTGGCCAGGGGTGCGACTTGTCCTGGATTATGCTGCTGGCCTTGCTGAGGCAGCGTGAGGTGTAGATGGAGTCAATGGAAGGGAGGTTTGGTCTGTGCGACGGTCTGGGCTGCGTCCACAATTCGCTGCAATTTCTTGCGGTCTAGGATGGAGCTGTTCCCAAACCGTGCTGTGATGCATCCCGATAAAAGACTTAATTTTATTTGGAGAGGAAGATGCTAAACTGTGCTGACTTTTCGAAGATAACGTCTTTGCTATTTAAAATATCACGGAAGGAGCCAGCACCATGTTATGGTTTAAACTTCTACAGGTTTGCATTAATAATTGGAGGCTGGTTACTTTTATTCAGAAAATACAAAGATAATATTCATTATGTTAATAAAGGTAAACATTCATGAAATTATGCAAATATGACCTAGTTTGTACAAGCAAATTAGGTTAATTAGAAAATCATATTTTCTTTTCACTCAGGCCCTTCAACAAACTTAAAGGTTATATTTAGCTTCGCAATGGAGAGAGAAGATTGCTGAAGTACCACACGTTGATTTAACATAGTTTTGAAATGCAAAACAATTTCAATTCACAAATTTCCTCTTCCCACAAAGGTTTTGTTTCAGGAAGTGACATTTCAATGGAACATGTTCTGGATATTTTGAGGAATTCCACAGACTCACCACTCTCTGTGAGAAAAAGTGTTTCCTCATCTCCGTTCTAAATGGCTTACTCCTTATTCTTAAACTGTGGCCCCTGGTTCTGGACTCCCCCAACATTGGGAACATGTTTCCTGCCTCTAATATGTTTCAATGAGATCCCCTCTCATCCTTCTAAACTCCAGAGTGTACAAGCCCAGCTGCTCCATTCTCTCAGCATATGACAGTCCCGCCATCCCGGGAATTAACCTTGTAAACCTACGCTGCACTCCCTCAATAGCAAGAATGTCCTTCCTCAAATTAGGGGACCAAAACTGCACACAATACTCCAGGTGTGGTCTCACTAGGGCTCTGTACAACTGCAGAGATTCAATCATGGCTGATCTATCTTTCCGGCTCAACCCCATTTTTCCTACCTTCTCCCCATGACCCCATACACTAATCTAGCCTTGTGGATATATTAGTGTACAGATTTATCCATGAATGTGTTCCAATGTGAAACTCCTCACATATGGTAGTTACACCGATAGACACAAAAAGCTGAAGTAACTCAGCGGGTCATGCAGTATCTCTGGAGGAAAGGAAAAGGTGATGTTGGGGGTCGAGGTCCTCCATCAGAATGGCTCTGAAGCAGGTTCTCGACCCGAAATGTCACCTTTTCCTTTTCTCCAGAGGTACTGCCTGACCTGCTGAGCTACTCCAGCTTTCAGTGTAAACCAGCATCGGCAGCTCCGTCTTACACAGTACACCAAAGAAGCACAACTTTGCAATACTGCCCCAGAACCTGCAATGTGCATTTCTACATTCATTATTTCAGGGACAGTTTCTTCCCAGCTACAACGGAAACTCCAAAATCCATAGTCATCTCCATTGTCCTGTCTTGAATCCGTCGCTTTCGTTCTTGGACTCATTGAATGACCACAGTTGCGCAGGAACCAACCTCCCTTCCATTGACTCCATCTACACCTCACGCTTCCTCAGCAAGGCCAGCAGCATAATCAAGGACCAGTCGCACCATGGCCACTCCCTCTTCTCCCCTCTCCCATCGGGTAAAAGTTACAGAAGTGTGAAAACGCACACCTCCAGATTCAGGGACAGTTTCTTCCCAGCTGTTATCAGGCAACAGAACCATCCTACCACAACCAGAGAGCGGTCCTGAACTACTATCTACCTTTCCCCACAGACTATCTGTGATCGCATTAAACGTTATTCCTTTATCATTTATTGTGGGCAGCACGGTGGCGCAGCGTTAGAGTTGCTGCCTCACAGCGTTAGAGACACGGGTTCAATCCTGACCACGGGTGCTGTCTGTACGGAGTTTGTACGTTCTCCCAGTGACCTGCGTGGGTTTTCTCCGAGATCTTCAGTTTCCTCCCGCACTCCAAAGACGTGCAGGTTTGTAGATTAATTGGCTTGGTATAAATGTAAATGTTCCTAGTGTGTGTTGGATAATGTTAGTGTGGGGAGATCACTGGTCAGCGCGGACTCGGTGGGCCGAAGGGCCTGTTTCCGTGTGCCATATCTCAAAACTAAACTAAACTAAACTAAATCTATACACTGTTTACTAAATGGATCGATTGTAATCATGTATTGTCTTTCCGCTGACTGGTTAGCACGCAACAAAAGCTTTTCACTGTATCTCAGTACACGTGACAATGAACTAAACTGAAACTGAACTGAACATTGGATAGAGAATAGGAAGTTTTCCCTTTCATTACAATAGCTGTGAGGAACTTCATAAATGAGACATAATTTTTAGATTTATTAACAAATTAACAAGTTAACTCCTTTTAAAAGGCATATTGGCAGGTTGATGGATAGGACAGGTTTAGAGGGATATGGGACAAACGGGGGCCGGTGGGACTAGTGTAAATGGGACATCTTGGGCAAGTTGGGCCGAAGGGCCTGTTTCCATGCTGTATAATAGACAATAGACAGTAGGTACAGGAGTAGGCCATCCGGCCCTTCGAGTACAAGAGGTAGTGCAAAGAGAAACATGCCAGTGCAGAACATAGTGGCGTTACAGTCTTACAGTTACAGAGAAAGTGCAGATTAAAAAAGGCCAATGGCCACAATAAGGTAGCTTGGAAGATCGGGATGAAGTTTAGAGATACCACCAACTGTGACTCTGTGACTCGACGGCTCTATTTTAAATATGTTTGCATTAGAAAATGGATTGAACCCGGGTCTCTGGCGCTGTGAGGCAGCATCTCTACCGCAATGCCACCATGCTGTCCTTGTACCCAATGCCTTTCATGTAGATAAGAAGGTATTGGGACACTCATCGTGGTTCAGATGAGCTAATTGGCTGCTTCAATCTTGTTTTTAACTTTTTTTAGAGAAGGCGGTAACCGTTTTGATGTGTGACATTACAAAATAACCACTGATCACCCCTCCGCGGATTGTCACCTTGTCGTGGTGGAGAAGCTTGCGTGGACCTGAGATCCTGAGAGCAATGCCGTCTGGAGCTATGCTCCTGGTAGGGCCACCCATGGCGGTAAGGTCGAGGGGGAGGTCTCAGACAAAGAGCCAATCCAACCAAGTCCTCAACGGTGGAACAGGCGGAGGACGATGGCTGACCTTAGTGGAGCTTCACAACGGCTGGGAAGGTGGATGAAGGCTGCAGCAGAAAAGGGTCTCCGGTTGTCTTGGACTCCATGCCACTGGATCCTGACCCAGATCTGTCAAGGACCGTGGGGTGGCTGTCTGTGCACCAGTCTCCCCACGTTAAACAAAGTCACGCACAGGCGTCCTCCATATAGGGAATAGCACCCTGGAGACACCCATGGTCGGCCATGACTGAGGGGGGCCAAAGATCCACCTATGGGGAACTACACAAGGTACAATGTGCAAAACGATACAGAGTGCTGGAGTAACTCAGCGGGTCAGGCAGCATCTGTGGAGAACATGGATAGGTGACGTTTCACAGAGTGCTGGAGTAACTCAGCGGGTCAGGCAGCATCTGTGGAGAACATGGATAGGTGACGTTTCACAGAGTGCTGGAGTAACTCAGTGGGTCAGGCAGCATCTCTGGAGAACATGGATAGGTGACGTTTCGGGTCGAGACCCTTCTTCAGACTTAGAAACCTAGAAACATAGAAAACAGGTGCAGGAGTAGGAGTAGGCCATTCGGCCCTTCTAGACCACACTGCCATTCAATATGATCATGGGCTGATCATCCAAAATCAGTACCCCGTTCCTGCTTTCTCCCCATATCCCTTGGTTCCGTTAGCCCCAAGAGCTAAATCTAACTCTCTCTTGAATACATCACGCACTCTGTAGTTTGTCTATAGGCCAGCAAATAGCACAGAATACATGCGACGATCGGCAAAATTCATAAGGTCATAAGTGATAGGAGCAGAATTAGGCCATTCAGCCCATCAAGTCTGCACTGCCATTCAATCATGGCTGATCTATCTTTCCCTCTCAACCCCATTCTCCTGCCTTCTCCCCATAACCCCTGACACCCAATTCTGGGAAACTGGGTGGAAATTCATCTTTGCCACAAACTCTAAACCACCCACGCGCTGTATTTTATGACCTGAAATTCTGTTCGGCTGACACCTATGGAACCAAATTCCAGTGGAGAAATTGGCCAGCCACTACGCTATCACACGTTGAGTTTCAAAGACCGACTCAAAGCCTGCGTTAAATGGAAATATGAATTTCTAATTAACCTACTTTACATACAAACTAGGTCATATTTGCGTAATTTCATGAATTGTTTTGCCTGCATGATATATTGGTTAGTTATCGTCACGTGTACCGAGATACAGTGAAGACTTTCGCCTTTGCATGTAATCCGATCAAATCATTCTACACGAGAATACAAGCAAGTATACACTTGTGGGGGGTGGGATTCAAGCTTGCTCTCATAATTTAGTCTGGATTAAAGGAGTTGCCAGACCACCAGTTGCCGGTGGGACTGTACATGGATAGGACAGGTTGAGAGGGATATGACCTAAACGCAGGCAGGGTGGGACCAGTGTAGATGGGGCATGTTGGTCGGCGTGGGCAAGTTGGGCCGTAGGGCCTGTTTCCACACGGTAGGACTCTATGACTGTGGAATTCTCTGCCTCAGAGGGCGGTGGAGGCAGGTTCTCTGGATGCTTTCAAGCGAGAGCTAGATAGGGCTCTTAAAAATAGCAGAGTCAGGGGATATGGAGAGAAGGCAGGAACGGGGTACTGATTGGGGATGATCAGCCATGATCACATTGAATGGCGGTGCTGGCTTGAAGGGCCGAATGGCCTACTCCTGCACCTATTGTTCATCTCCTCCCGCCTAGATTACTGCAACTCCCTTTACACTGGCATCAGCCAATCTTCCCTGTCCTGCCTGCAACTGGTCCAAAACGCCGCAGCAAGACTCCTGACGGGCACCCGAAAAAGGGACCACATCACCCCGATCCTGGCCTCTCTCCACTGGCTCCCTGTGTGGTTCCGTATAAACTTCAAGATCCTCCTCCATGTCTACAAAGCCCTCAATGGGCTTGCCCCCACCTACATAAAAAGTCTTCTCACCCACCACTCCACCTCCAGGCCCCTCAGATCGGCCGACTTGGGGTTGCTGAATATCCCACGGTCTAGGCATAAGCTCAGGGGCGACCGCGCCTTTGCGGTTGCAGCTCCTAGACTGTGGAACAGCATCCCCTTTCCCATCAGAACTGCCCCCTCCATCAACTCTTTTAAGTCAAGACTAAAGACTTATCTATACTCCCAAGCCTTTCCTGACGTCCTCTGAGTGAGGGCTACATGTATATATGTATGTAGTTTGTTTTGTTGTGCTATTCTTATAACAAATGTAAAGCACTTTGGCCAACGAGAGTTGTTTTTTAAATGTGCTATATAAATAAATGTGACTTGACTATTGTCTATTGTCTATTGACTCAAGGAGGAAAGGTCAGCGATTAAAGGTGGATGCAGAAACCCTCCAAAAATTGAATGGACTTCAAATTTCTCGGCTGAATTTCTGCTGCTTATCCCCGAGGAACAGCTGCAAGGTTTGATGAGGCACCCAGACTGGCAGTAGCTGAAGCATGCAGAGCCAAACCGAGAAAAATAACATTAAACTCTCTGCGATTATTGTCACTTCGATACTTGTGTCAGCTCCAGACTTCCTTTGACTCTTGTCCAAGCAGACGAACCAGCTGAACTCCAGATGTGATGAGAGAGGGTGATACAGAGGGAGCTGTAGTGAAACTGCTTGATCATTGCGGGTGTCAGGGGTTACGGGGGGAAGGCAGGAGAATGGGGTGAGGTGGGGAAGATAGATCCACCGTGATTGAATGGCGGAGTAGACTTGATGGGCCGAATGGCTTAATTCTCCTCCTAAACTTGAACATGGGTTTATGATCATAAAACAGATGCGAAAGGGAAAATAAATGTGAACCTTCCCCAGCAGCTGGAGTTGTATCTGGACCAGTAGACGATAGACAATAGACAATAGGTGCAGGAGTAGGCCATTCGGCCCTTCGAGCCAGCACCGCCAACTGTGACTGTGACTCTAGTGCTCTATTTTAAACATGGGGAGAAGGCAGGAACGGGGTACTGATTGTGGATGATCAGCCATGATCACATTGAATGGCGGTGCTGGCTCGAAGGGCCGAATGGCCTACTCCTGCACCTATTGTCTATTGTCTATTTTGAAGGTGGAGATAGATAGATCCTTGATGAAAGAATGGGTCGACTGGGCTTGTGATGAATAAATGGGTGGATTGAGCTTGTATTCACTGGTAGGGTCGGCCAGTTTAAGAATAAGGGGGAGGCCATTTGGGACTTAGATGAGGAAAAACGTTTTCACCCAGAGAGTTGTGAATCTGTGGAATTCTCTGCCACAGAAGGCAGTGGAGGCCAATTCACTGGATGTTTTCAAGCAAGAGTTAGATTTAGCTCTTGAGGCTAACGGAATTAAGGGATATGGGGAAAAAGCAGGAACGGGGATACTGATTTTGGATGATTAGCCATGATCACATTGAATGCTGGCTAGAAGGGCCGAATGGCCTACTCCTGCACCTATTTTCCACGTTTCTATGTCTATGATTAGTACGGGTGTCAGGGGTTATGGGGAGAAGGCAGGAGAATGGGAGGGGGAGATAGATCAGCCATGATTAAATGGTGGAGTACAATTGATGGGCCGAATGGTCTGATTTTTGCTCCTATCACTTATGAACTTATGATGTTGACATGGTCTAGGGTGAGTGAGAGACCTGCAGATGTGGTCAGTCACCAGAGGGTTTGTTTATTTCGGGGGCGGGAAGTGCTGGCTGGCTTTTATTCGGTTGATCTGCGGATTAATTCCAGGATTCTGCACACAGCCGTCACACATTCAATGACAGCTATTTTCCTTTTTCCACTTCTGCAGGTTTTCAGCTCAGTAGGCAGCGCCTACATCGATCACACCCATCAGACATCAACAATTCTCCGAGCAAACAAAAACGTGGTGGGGCGGGCAGTGAAATGTTCACTCAGTCAGAAGGACAGAATCTGTCTCACACACCAAGGACATTCGCTTTTGGCAGCAAATTCAGGAGTTTGTGATCGGCCTTTGTTTGTTTTCAACTTCCTTTCATATTTATTTCCCCTCATCGCCGCCTCGTGGACTCTTACCGCATCCGACCAACGACCAGAGACCTGTGATAGGCACCAAAGATCCTATAGCAAGCCTGGTAACAGCTGAGAAGAAACTGTCCCTGAATCTGGAGGTGTGTGCGTTTTCACACTTCTGTACCTTTTGCCCGATGGGAGAGCGGAGAAGAGGGAGTGGCCGGGGTGCGACTTGTCCTTGATTATGCTGCTGGCCTTGCCGAGGCAGCGTGAGGTGTAGATGGAGTCGATGGAAGGGAGGTTGGTTTGCGTGATGGGTCTGGGCTGCATCCGCAATTCGCTGCAATTTCTTGCGGTCTTGGATGGAGATGTTTACCAAACCAAGCTGTGATGCATCCTGGTCAAATGCTTTCTATGGCACATCTGTAGATGGTCCTATCAAAGATCCTATAGCGAGCAAGATAGATCACTCGACGAAAAAGACGTAGTACGGTCATGGGCAGATTCATGGATAATTTTCGGCCCCATTTCCGTAACCAGCTTCCGTCTCCGCACCAAAGATCCCATAGCGGAGCAAAGATACTAGTGCGGAGACGGAAGCCGGTTACGGAAACATCCTCGTAAAAATAAAAGTTATTTGGGAAAAATCTTCTCATTTTCAGAATTTGTATTTATTAACCACAAACTGTTCCCCCACAACGTTGATTACACTGCGAGTCGGGTCGGGTTGGGTCGGGTTACTGAAATGGATTAAAAAAAGGCCCACGTTCCGCTCCGTTGCGTACTACACGTCAGCCCATTGCATTTAGATGGAGTGGTCTATCTTGCTTCGATATAGGATCTTTGATAGACACCAAGTGCTGGAGTAACTCAGCGGGACAGGCAGCATCTCTGGAGAGAAGGAATGGGTGACGTTTCGGGTCGAGACCCTTCTTCAGACTAGTTAGGGATAAGGGAAACGAGAGATATAGGCGGTGATGTGGAGAGATAAAGAACAATGAATGAAAGATATGCAAAAAAGTTACGATGATAAAGGAAACAGGCCATTGTTAGCTTGTTACCTGTTTGTTGGGATCAAGGAAAATGTAGAATAGATCATTGTTAGCTGGGAGAAGGTAACAACAAAGCAAACAGAGAGAACATGTAGTCGGAGACAGTAAGACTGTTGGGAGAACTGGGAAGGGGGCGGGGATGGAGAGAGAGGGAAAGCAAGGGTTACATGAAGTTAGAGAAGTCAATGTTCATACCACTGGGGTGTAAGCTGCCCAAGTGAAATATGAGGTGCTGTTCCACCAATTTGCGCTGGGCCTCACTCTAGCAGTGGAGGAGGCCCAGGACAGAGAGGTCAGTGTGGGAATGTTCAAGTTCAAGAGAGTTTATTGTCATGTGTCCCAGATAGGACAATGAAATTCTTGCTTTGCTTCAGCACAACAGAACATAGCAGGCATGAATACAGAACAGATCATTGTGTCCATATACCATTATATAAATATATACACACACATGAATAAATAAACTGATAAAGTGCAAATAACAGATAATGGGCTATTAATGTTCAGAGTTTTGTCCGAGCCGAGTTCAATAGCCTGATGGCTGTGGGGAAGTAGCTATTCCTGAACCTGGTCGTTGCAGTCTTCAGGCTCCTGTACCTTCTACCTGAAGGTAGTAGGGAGATGAGTGTGTGGCCAGGATGGTGTGGGTCCTTGATGATACTGCCAGCCTTTTTGAGGCAGCGACTGCGATAGATCCCCTCGATGGAAGGGAGGTCAGAGCTGATGATGGACTGGGCAGTGTTTACTACTCTTTGTAGTCTTTTCCTCTCCAGGGCGCACAAGTTGCCGAATCAAGCCACGAGAGGGGGAGTTAAAGTGTTTGGCAACCGGGAGATCAGGTGGACTGAGCGGAGGTGCTCAGCGAAACGATCGCCGCCGAATAGCTCCTTCCCCTCTGTTATCAGGATTATCCTGCATAAGATAGACACAAAAAGCTGGAGTAACTCAGCGGGACAGGCAGCATCTGTGGAGAGAAGGAATGGGTGACGTTGCGGGTCGAGACTGAAAAGGGTCTCGTGCCGAAAGGTCACGCATTCCTTCTCTCCAAAGATGCTGCCCGTCCCGCTGAGTTACTCCAGCTTTTTGTGTCTATCTTCGGTTAAAACCAGCATCTGCAGTTCCTTCCTGCACATATCCTCCATAAGCTCGGGCACTGTCTGATTCATCTCTAGCTCATTGAGTTTCAGTTTCGTTTGTCGTGTGCCTTTGGTCATATGTTCCCTGCGAGCATTGGCAGAGATGGATTAAATGTTTGGGTTGCAGTTAACAAATTGTGTTTCTGTGCTGTTTAGTGGAGAAACGCAGCAATTGCTCAGTCCACTTTATTTACGAGTCTGCGCGGAATTAATGATTGGAGACCTACAAGAAAAACACACAGAAAAGTGTTCGATCTGCAGATAAAGTCTGGGCTGGATATTACAACGTTCCCTCGGTGCCAAAAGTGACCAAACGTAGATCAGTTGTGCGATACATATCGCATGTGTTTAGATAGACACAAAATGCTGGAGTAACTCAGTGGGTGAGGCAGCATCTCAGGAAAGAATGAATGGGCGATGTTTCGGGTCAAGACCCTTCTTCAGACTGATGTGAGGGTGGGGGGGGGGGGAGCAGGAGGAAGAAAGGAAGAGGTGGAGGCTGATGGAGAAGTGAGAAGGGGAGGAGAAAGTAAGGACTACCTGAAATTAGAGGTCAATGTTCATACCGCTGGGGTGTAAAGTACCCAAGCGAAATATGAGGTGCTGCTCATCCAATTTGCGCTGGGCCTCACTCTGACAATGGTGGATGCCCAGGACAGAGAGGTCAGATTGGGAATGGGAGGGGGAGTTGCAGCGCTGGGCCACCGGGAGATCAGGTAGGTTAATGCGGACTGAGCGGAGGTGTTCAGCTAAACGATCGCCGAGCCTGCACTTGGTCTCGCCGATGTAGAGAAGTTGACACATCTGGAACAGCGGATGCAGTAGATGAGGTTGGAGGAGGTGCAAGTGACTCCCCCTCTCGTGTGTTGAGTTTAGTTTAACACAATATTTTCACTCAAAGGGAGGTGGGTGTGTGGAACGAGCTGCCGGAGGAGGCATTTGAGGCAGGTACTATCACAATGTTTAAGAAACACTTAGACAGGTAGGTTTAGAGGGATATGGGCTAAACGCAGGCAGGCAGGTGAAACTAGTGTAGATGGGACATGTTGGTCGATGTGGGCAAATTGGGCTGAAAGGCCTGTTTCCACGTTGTAAGACTTCTATAATTGTATGACTATGACAATTCCCATAAATGCAGTCTAACCAAAGTCCTATAAAGCTGCAACATGATGTTTGGATTAGTTTAGAGATGCAGCGTGGAAACAGGCCCTTTGTCCCACTGAGTCCACACCAACCACTGATCACCCCATACCCTCGTTATATATTATCCCACTATTGTATCCTACAAACTAGGGGCGATTTACAGAAGCCAAATAACCTATAAACCTGCACATCTTTGAGATGTGGGGGGAAACCGGAGCACCCGGAGAAAACCCACGCATGCAAACTACATAGAGACAGCCAGCCGTGGTCAGGATTGAACCCGGGTCTCTGGGGCTGCAAGAGAGTCATAGATTGATACAGCGTGGAAACAGGCCCTTTGGCTCAACTTGTCCACAACGGACAACCTGTCCCAGCTACATTAGTCCCACCTGCCTGCGTTTGGCCACAAACTCTTTGAATCACTTCCCTCTGGAAGGCGACTCCGGACTGTCAAAGCCGCCACAGCCAGATATAAAAACAGCTTTTTTCCACGAGTAGTAGCTCTACTCAATAACCAAAAGTCTGTAGCCTTCTTTTGCTCTGGTATTTTATTTCATTCTTCACATGTTTTATTCTTAATGTTTTAATGTTTTATGTTTTATTCATAATGGTTTACTGTATGTTGTGTTGTTACTTGCGAGCGGAGCACCGAGGCAAATTCCTTGTATGTGAACATACTTGGCCAGTAAACGTATTCATTCATTCATCCCTCCAAACCTGTCCTATCCGTGTACCTTTGTCCGCTGGTCCTCGATTCACCTACTCTGGGCATGAAAATCTGTGCATCAGCCTGAACTAGGAGCAGAGAGGTTCTACTGCAGTTGTACAGGGTCTTGGTGAGACCACACCTGGAGTATTGCGTACAGTTTTGGTCTCCAAATCTGAGGAAGGACATTATAGCCATAGAGGGAGTGCAGAGAAGGTTCACCAGACTGATTCCTGGGATGTCAGGACTTTCATATGAAGAAAGACTGGATAGACTTGGTTTATACTCGCTAGAATTTAGGAGGTTGAGAGGGGATCTTATAGAAACGTACAAAATTCTTATGGGGTTGGACAGGCTAGATGCAGGAAGATTGTTCCCGATGTTGGTGAAGTCCAGGACAAGGGGTCACAGCTTAAGGATAAGGGGGAAATCCTTTAAGACCGAGATGAGGAAAAACGTTTTCACACAGAGAGTGGTGAATCTCTGGAACTCTCTGCCACAGAGGGTAGTTGAGGCCAGTTCATTGGCTATATTTAAGAGGGAGTTAGATGTGGCCCTTGTGGCTAAGGGGATCAGGGGGGTATGGAGAGAAGGCAGGTACGGGATACTGAGTTGGATGATCAGCCATGATCATATTGAATGGCGGTGCAGGCTCGAAGGGCCGAATGGCCTACTCCTGCACCTGTTTTCTATGTTTCTATGTATCTATGTATCCGTCTCATGTAATGCAGCAACTCTACCGCTGCGTCACTGTGCCTAACCTTCCTATATCGGCAGTAGGGTGGACTTCACAGATAACGTTTGTCTCTGAGTTATACCATCGCCGTCCATTCCCGGAAGGGTTAACTCTCCAGGGTCTCGTCGTCAGGAATCCATTTGTCTATTTCTGGTCGCTTCTCAAATCTAATAATCGCCAAGCAGTTCTGTCTGGATGCCAAAGCTGATTTAGAACTAGGTCCGTCAGTAATGAGATTATTACAATAAAATCGGAATAAATGTTTGAGAGATGAATGAGCCAGGATTAAAGTGATTACTGACATTCACCAAGGAGAATTGCATTGTAGTTTCATTATTGACATCAAGGTATAGAGGTAAAGGACAGGGCTAGCTTAGTTGTTAAGTATGTCTATTTATTTATTTATTTATTTTTCTTTTGAATTTATTTTATTAGAAGCAATTGTAAGCAATTAGAAGCGATCGACATAACAGTTATCCAATTATTGTACAGCTTCATTTTTAACTTTAAAACCTAAATCAATAAAAAATAAAAGAAAAAAAGGAAAAAAAGAGAGAAAAAAGAAGAGAATAAAGAAAGAGAAATAAGAGAAAGCAAGAAAAAGACCCCTAAGCTACCAAAGAAGTGCAAGAGAAAAGAAAATAAATAAGAAGAGAGAAGATGGACATATACCTTCCCCCCTCTCACCCATCCCTGGCAGGAGATGAGGAGGAATTTCTTTAGCCGGAGGGTGGTGAATCTGTGTGGAATTCATTGCCACAGATGGCTGGCTGTGGAGGCCAAGTGGAGACTGAAGGGTTCTTGATTTTTACGGGTCTCAAAGGTAACGGGGAGAAGGCAGGTGAACGGGGTTGAGAGGGAAAGTTTCCGGCGACAATCAGTGGGAGCCATCACTTGTCGCAGTAGATGATGGTGGTAGCAGGATTAGCTCAGGATACGTCCAGTTTCCAGCCCCGCGAGGTGGACGCTTCTGCTATGGGGCCTTTTTCAGCTTCTATCACTGACATAGAATCACAGAGTGGCACAGCGTGGAAACAGGCCCTTCAGCCCACACCGGCCAACATGTCCCAGCTACACTAGTCCTACCTGCCTGCGCTTAGCACATATCACTCCAAACTTGTCCTATCCATGTACCTGTCTAAATGTTTCTTAAATGTTGGGATAGTCCCAGCCTCAACTACCTCCTCTGGCAGCTCGTTCAACACACCCACCACCCTTTGTGTGAAAAGGTTACCCCTCAGATTCCTATTAAATCTTTTCCCCTTCACCTTAAACCTGTGTCCTCTGGTCCTCGATTCACCTACTCTGGGCAAGAGAATAGAATCCTCAGGCTTGGAGTAAAATCCCAGATGATTCCACCATCGGAGACTGTTACACAGATAGCAAAAGAGACAAAGAAATATTTCTAACCTCTATGGCAGAATGGGTTGTTGCCAGCGAGTGTAAATAGCAAAGATCAGATAGATGCCTGGAGCCATCCAGAACACTAGTGAAAGGAGCAGTGAGCTATCCGACTTAATAAATTATGTGTTATTGAAGGAATAATGCTTCTCGCAGCGATGTTCCTATTCAATTTAAATGATTGATATTGTCAGGACTGTAAATTACTGAAAGCATCTATTTACCACATTTCCGAATCTTCCCAGAGTTCTCAGTTTACCTGGAATCTTTTTAACATCAATCGGGACCAGTGACCATGGCAGTGACGAAATTAAATCACATAACATAGAATCTTGTTCAATATATAACCAAAATCAATCAATATAATCTTAACCCAGAGAGCAGTGCTGAACTACAATCTACCTCATCGATATCTTTAATCAGACTTTGCTGGCTTTACCTTGCACTAAACGTTATTCCCTTATCATGTATCTGTATACTGTGGATGGCTCGATTGTAGACATTGTCATGGTAGACAAAAATGCTGGAGAAACTCAGCGGGTGAGGCAGCATCTATGGAGCGAAGGAAATGGGCAACGTTTCGGGCCGAAACCCTTCTTCAGACTGACCATACTAATCGTATGTTGTCTTTCCGCTGACTGGTTAGCACGCAACAAAGGCTTTTCACTGTACCTCGGTACAGGTGACAATAAACTAAACCCAACTATAAATGGGCTGACTTTTTATGCATTGGTTCCCTCTTCTGCAGATATCTTCTCAATGAGCAATGAATGCCTTGCTGTAGTCTAGTTTGAGTTTGGTTTATTGTCACGTGTACCGAGGTACATTGAAAAGCTTTCTGTTGCCTGCTATTCAATCAGCGGAACGACAATACATGATTACAATCGAGCCGTGCACAGTGCACAGATAATGTGTTGGAGTAGAGGTTTGAAAGAGTGGAGCGATTGTGATGAATGGTTGCAGATCTAAACAAAATACTGGAGAAACTCAGCGGGTGCAGCAGCATCTATGGAGCAAAGGAAATGGAGCGAAGGTTGCAGATCTATTTCAGATCCACCCGCTTACAGAGAGGCGCCAGGCGTGGGTGCGAAATGGATAACAGGAATAACGTCTAATGCACGATAAAGTCCAGTAGAGTCCGATTAAAGATAGTCTGAGGATCTCCAGTGAGGTAGATAGTAGCTCAGGACCGCTCTCTAGTTGGTGATAGGATGGTTCAGTTGCCCGATCACAGATATTCAGACTGTCCCTGAAAGGAGATGAGGAGGAGGTGAATCTGTGGAATTCATTGCCACAGACGGCTGTGGAGGCCAAGTCAATGGACAATTGTAAGGCGGAGATTGACAAATTCTTGATTAGTGCGGGTGTCAGGGGTTATGGGGAGAAGGCAGGAGAATGGGGTTGAGAGGGAAAGATAGATCAGCCATGATTGAATGGCGGAGTAGACTTGATGGGCCGAATGGCCTAAATCTGCTCCTATGACCAATGAACTTAGAATTTGCAGCGTTTAATTTAGTTTAGTTTAGTTTAGTTTAGAGAGTCAATGGTCCAAATGTTCTAATTCTACTCCAATGGCTTATGATATTTACGACATTCGTAAAAAGAGACATGCTTTTAAGACCCGAAACGTCACCTATTCCTTCGCTCCATAGATGCTGCCTCACCCGCTGAGTT
The DNA here is from genome assembly GCA_038087875.1 of Malacoraja senta. NCBI lineage: Eukaryota > Metazoa > Chordata > Chondrichthyes > Rajiformes > Rajidae > Malacoraja > Malacoraja senta. The sequence goes on along the minus strand of CM075999.1, from coordinate 2,599,408 downwards.
TGAATTGAATTGAATTGAATTGAATTAGACTTTATTAATCCCCTTATTCAGGGGAAATTCAGATGTCCTTGCAGCACACCAATAAAAATACAACATAGCATTCAAAAAGAAGTTCAACACCAAAACACAAAAACATCCCCCCAAAGTCCAGTCCCCATCCTCTTGTCCACCCAGATTCGGGCCTATTGAGGCCTCCACAGTCGCCGCCACGGCGCCCGATGTTCTCGCTGGGTGATGGTACTCCGGCGTCGGGAGAACCCCCAGCGGCTTGGAGTGCCAGGAACGGCCGCCTTCCCACCAGAGACCGCGGCTTCCAAGCCAACAGACCGCGCCGGATGGAGCCCCACACACTGGCGATCTCAGCGAGAGATCCCAGGCTCCGGGATGTAACGTTCAGCGTCGCAGCTGGCCGCTCCACAGAACCGCGGCTCCACGATGTTCTCATCGGCGGGTTTCTCCAGCATTTCTGTCTACCTTTGCTCTTAAGTGGACTGGTTTTATTTTAAAGAGGACGTGAGTGACATTTTTTTCCCGACCTATCTGTGATTTTATCAGGTGAAACTTTTCACGTCAACTTGGACATTGAACCAAACATGCCTGGGTTTGATTAACCATCAGCTCCCGGCACGAGGACATACGAGCCGTTGTTCTACAATCAGCTGAATCAAAGATCTGCTCTGGTCTTACGCGAGCTGCCATTAATCAGCAGTGAACATTTTAACACACACCATCAGTAGGTTAATTGGAAAACTGTTATATCCTTGCCTTGCAGTTTGTAAAACACTTTATATTTTGCTAGATGCTGCAAATGCAGCAGTGATCTCTGCTGTAATTCTCCCGCACATTAACATGAAAAATAGAGATCTTTTGCAAATTTGCATAACTATATTAATGGGGGTCTTACAGCGGCCGCAACTCAAATTAAGAGTTGCCGCATAGCCGGCAATGTCAGCTCACTCGTAAAGGGCAGAGGGCACACAAAACATGGTGATGTAAGCAATATTAGCAATATGATATTAGGCGCGGCACAGTGGCTTGGCAGTACAGATGCTGCCTTGCTACGCCGGAGACCCGGGTTCAATCCCGACTACGGGTCATGTCTGTAGGGAGTTTGTACGTTCTCCCCGTGACCGCGTGGGTTTTCTCCGGGTGCTCTGGTTTCCACTCGCACTACAAAAACGTACAGGTATGTAGGTTAATTGGCTTGGTATAAATGTAAATTGTATAATTGTTGGTGTGCGGGGATGGTCGGTCGGCGTGCTCGGTGGGCCGAAGGGCTTGTTTCCGCCCTGTTTCTCTAAACTAAACTAAATGATTATTTTCCTTTTTTTAGGTTGATGGACGATAGACAATAGACAATAGGTGCAGGAGTAGGCCATTCGGCCCTTTGAGCCAGCACCGCCATTCACTGTGATCATGGCTGATCATGCACAATCAGTACCCCTTTCCTGCCTTCTCCCCATATCCCTTGACTCCGCTATCTTTAAGAGCTCTATCTAACTCTCTCTTGAAAGTATCCAGAGAATCAGCCTCCACTGCCCTCTGATGCAGAGAATTCCACAGATTCACGACTCTCTGGGTGAAAAAGTTTTTCCTCATCTCCGTTCTAAATGGTTGTAATGTTACAAAATATTAGCAGCAGATAACTGAGGTGTAAACACTATTATAAGTAACAGAAAGAAGTTCAATGTATAAAAACCAAAAAATACCTCCATATACCATATCCTTGCAGCGGTAGAGATGCTGCCTCACAGCGCCAGAGACCCAGGTTCCATCCTGACTACGGGTGCTGCCTGTACGGAGTTTGTACGTTCTCCCCGTGACCTGCGTGGGTTTTCTCCGGGTGCTCCGGTTTCCTCCCACACTCCCAAGATATGCGGGTTTGCAGGTTAATTGGCTTTGGTAAAATTTGTAAATCGTCCCAAGTGTGTGTAGGATAGTGTTAGTGCGCGGGGATCGCTGGTCGGCGCGGTCTCGGTGGGCCGAAGGGCCTGTTTCCGCACTGTATCTGTAAACTCTAAACAATACCTCTCTTTGTTCCCTACACCTTAACAAAAAATATTCAAATCTCTAATTTAACAATAACAATTGACTTGGCAACAATTTCAAATTTCAATCAAAAAATATCACGTCTGTAAGAAGCCTGGTTGTAATTTCTGGACGCTGTTTCCAATCTGAATATTCCCCAAGCAGAGGAAATAGTTTCACTCCTTCCAACCTAGGTAGAACTAAATATTTCACTTATTAACATTTACACAAGTTAATGTTTATTCATATTTCGAACATGAAACCATCTAGTAGGATTTACATTGAGAGGGCATTTTATTTTTCTTTGACTGTAAGGGAAAAATAATTTTGTTCTCTCTTCATTGAAGACAATGACAATAAATTAAATCAAATCAAATCAAAGAGATGCAACTGCACACTAAACTGTTTATCTGGGCTGACGCACGACTGTTCCCACTTGGTAGTTTTCGTTCAATAGATGCAAGCAAAGGAAAATTCAGCCTAGGTGTCAAATTATTTTTGGCTCGCCTCGTGTGTGCCTGGTGACTCTTCAACTTCTCTGTGGAAAATAGAAGCAAATTGCTGAACATCTGTAGATCATTTGGCATTTGCCTTGAAACGGTTACTTATAGATTTCCTTCATGAGTTCATAAGTGATAGAAGCAGAATCTGGGGCCGTTCGGCCCGTCAAGTCTACTCCGCCATTCAATCGTGGCTGATCTATCTCTCCCTCCTAACCCCATTCTCCTGCCTTCGCCCCATAACTCCCTGACACCCGTACTCATTAAGAATATCCATTGACTGGACTCTATGAGAACACTTACCCAGAAATACGTTGTGTGCTCATCTGAAGGTGAATTGATCATTTCTCTTGAAATTTGGTCCATTGGTATCAGCAGAAATTGATCAATAGTCCTTACCTCACCGGATTTAGTTTAGTTTAGGGATACAGCGCGGAAAAAGGCCCTTCGGCCCACCGAGTCCGGGCCAACCAGCGATCCCCGCACACTAACACTATCCTACACCCACTAGGGACAATTTTTACCAAGCCAATTAACCTACAAACCTGCACTTCTTTGGACAATAGACAATAGACAATAGGTGCAGGAGTAGGCCATTCGGCCCTTCGAGCCAGCACCGCCATTCAATGTGATCATGGCTGATCATCCCCAATCAGTACCCCGTTCCTGCCTTCTCCCCATATCCCCTGACTCCGCTATTTCTGAGAGCCCTATCTAGCTCTCTCTCGAAAGCATGTGTGGAGTGTGGGAGGAAACCGAAGATCTCGGAGAAAACCCACGCAGGCCACGGGGAGAACGTACAAACTCCGTACAGGCAGCACCCGTAGTCAGGATCGAACCCAGGTCTCTGGCGCTGTGAGGCAGCAACTCTACCGCTGAGGCCTTTGGCTGCTTTAACACCCTCGCAGGGTCCTGCAGATGGATCTGTAAAGCACCGTGTGCGTCTGTGAGCAGCAGTGAAAAAAGTGATTGCCATCATTGTTATAGATGTAACTGAGAGGCTGTTGCTAATCCTTGAGTTGGCAACTCATTTAGACAACAATACCGCTTTCTAGCGAGTGATTGCTCAGCCAATCAGGCCTACCGTTTAGGCCCAGGAAACAGCAAGTCAATAAATAGAATTTACTGCCGTCAATACCCAGGAACACGCAACAAATTATCCAGCATATTTGTTGTCACCCCGTGCAGTTTCCTTGCTGCCTCAAATACTAATCAAGGCTCCAAATATCAGCTTCAGCTTTTTTAATGCATTGGCTCCCACCATCAGCCCTGAAGGCAAAAAGATAATGATTTTTCTCTTGCTGACAAGTGAAGGGGAATAAATAAACCGAGATTCACCTGGTGTCGTCTAGTGGTGGGTGTGGACAAGCGGAATGAATGTGCAGTACCTCTCCAGAGGTTAGAGATACAGCACGGAAACAGGCCCTTCGGCCCACCGAGTCCGCGCCGACCAGCGATCACCCCGTACACCAGCACTATCCGACGACACACACTAGGGGACAATTTACTATTTGTTCAAGAAGGAACAGCAGATGCTGGAAAATCGAAGGTAGGCAAAATTGCTGGAGAAACTCAGCGAGTGCGGCAGCATCTATGGAGCGAAGGAAATCGGCAACGTTTCAGGACGAAATCCTTCAGGAAGGAAATAGGCAACGTTTCAGGACGAAACCCTTCAGGAAGGAAATAGGTAACCTTTCGGGCCGAAACCCTGAAGGGTTTCGGCCCGAAATGTTGCCTATTTCCTTCGCTCCATAGATGCTGCTGCACCCGCTGAGTTTCTCCAGCAATTTTGTCCACCGACAATTTACTATTTATTTTACTGAAGCCAATTAACCTACAAATCTGTACGTCTTTGGAGTGTGGGAGGAAAAACTGGAACTGCTGGAGAAAACCCACGCAGGTCACGGGGAGAACATACAAACTCCACCCGTGGTCAGGATAGAACCCGGGTCTCTGGCACGGTAAGGCAGCAGCTCTACCGCTGAGCCACCGTGCCGCCCAGTTTTAATATGCGGGGTTTGATGTCATAAGTCATAAGGTCATGAGTAATAGGAGCAGAATGAGGCCATTCGGTCCATCAAGTCTACTCCGCCATTCAATCATGGCTGATCTATCTCTTCCTCCTAACCCCATTCTCCTGCCTTCTCCCCATAACCCGTACTAAACAAGAATCTATCCATCTCTGCCCTAAATATTTCCATTGACTTGGACTCCACAGCCGTCTGTGGCAAAGAATTCTGCAGATTCACCACCCTCTGACTAAAGAAATTTCTTCTCATCTCCTTTCGAAAGGAAAGTCCTTTAATTCTGAGACTATGACCTCTAGCCTTAGACTCTCCCACTAGTGGAAACATCCTCTCCACCTCCACCTCCACTCTATCCAAGCCTTTCACTATTCGGTAACTTTCAATGGGGTGCCCCCTCATTCTTCTAAGCTCCACCGAATACAGGCCCAGTGCCGTCAAATGCTCATCATCTGCTAACCCACTCATTCCTGGGATCATTCGCGTAAACCACCTCTGAACTCCAGGGCCAGCACATCCTTCCTCAGATATGGTGCCCAAAATTGCTCACAATACTCCATTTGCGGCCTGGCCTTATAGAGGCCTCAGCGTTACATCCCTAATTTATCCCTTAAAAAGCTAATGAGTAAAGAATTCAACTTTCTATTTCTCACGGATGCACCAAGTCCTTTGGTTAATTATTCCTTAGTTTGGAGATACAGCGTGGAAACAGACCCTTCGGCCCATTGTGTCCGTGCCGACCAGCGATCACCTGATCACACTCGTTCTATCCCACACACTTGAGAAAACGGATCAGAAGCCAATTAACCTACAAACCTGCACGTCTTTGGAATGTGGGAGGAAACTGGAGCACCTGGAGGAAACCCACGTGGTCACAGGGAGAACGTGCAAACTCCGTACAGACAGCACCCACAGTCAGGTTCAAACCTGGGTCCCTGGTGCTGTGAGGTTAATTGTCTTTGGTAAGATGTCGTACATTTATCTCTAGTGTGTGTGTAGTTCAGTGTACGGTGCGATCACTGGTCGGCATGAAGGGCCTGTTTCTGTGCTGTATTTCTAAAGTCTAAAGTCAAACGTGGAGCCAGCTTAGATGAGCATCTTGGGGTTGGCATGGACTAGATGAGACGAAGGGCCTGTTTCTGTGCTGTACTGTACAACTATGAGTCTTTGATTTTGACTAATGCCATTGAAACCTGCTCATTTGGAAACTGCCTATGGATGTAGAGGTGTCCTTCTGCAGGTACCCACACGCACCTTTGCAGGTGGCTGGAGACTGAATAAGCTCATTGAGGTAGTTCCCTGGTAGCTTGACTTCATAAATTGGACCGTTGCGTGCAAGAGCAAGGAAGTTGTGCTTTACAAATTGCTGGAGGGGCCTTGCGGAAATATTGGGAACAATCCCAGGTGCTGCACTTTAACGATGTCAGCAGCTTTGGAAAGCATAAAAAGCGGAGGTTTGTCAGATTGAGTGACGTTGACTACAGGGCAGCACGGTGGCGCAGCGGTAGACCCGGGTTCGATACTGACTACGGGTGCTGTCTGTGCAGAGTTTGTACGTTCTCCCCGTGATCGCGTGGGTTTTCTCCGGGTGCTCTGGTTTCCTCCCACACTCCAAAGAGGTGCAAGTTTATAGGTTAATTGGCTGCTGTAAATGGTAAATTCTCCCTAGTGTGTAAGATAGCGCTTGTGTGCAGTGAGGACTCGGTGAGCTGAAGGACCCATGTTGTATCAAGTCAAGTCAAGTCACATTTATTTATATCGCACATTTAAAAAACAACTCTCGTTGGCCAAAGTGCTTTACATTTGTTATAAGAATAGCATAAACAAACAAACTACATACATATATACATGTAGCCCTCACTCAGAGGACATCAGGAAAGGCTTGGGAGTATAGATACGTTTTTAGTCTTGACTTAAAGGAATCGATGGAGGGGGCAGTTCTGATGGGAAGGGGGATGCTGTTCCGCAGTCTAGGGGCTGCAACCGCAAAGGCGCGGTCGCCCCTGAGCTTATGCCTAGACCGTGGGATATTCAGCAACCCCAAGTCGGCCGATCTGAGGGACCTGGAGGTGGAGTGGTGGGTGAGAAGACTTTTTATGTAGGTGGGGGCAAGCCCATTGAGGGCTTTGTAGACATAGAGGAGGATCTTGAAACGTATACGGAACCGCGCAGGGAGCCAGTGGAGAGAGGCCAGGATCGGGGTGATGTGGTCCCCGTGGTGATGTGGTCCCCGGGGTGATGACTCTATCCATCGGGATAGGGATGAAGGCTCCATTGTATATGCTTAACACCAGGGCAGCACGGTGGCGCAGCGGTAGAGTTGCTGCCTTACAGCGCCAGAGACCCAGGTTCTATCCTGACTACTGGTGCTGTCTGTATGGAGTTTGTATTATATGTAGGATGAGGGGTGATCTTATAGAGGTGTATAAAATCATGAGAGGAATAGATCGGGTAGATGCACAGAGTCTCTTGCCCTGAGTAGGGGAATCGAGGACCAGAGGGCATAGGTTTAAGGTGAAAGGGAAAAGGTTTAATAGGAATCTGAGGGGTAACTTTTTCACACAAAGGATGGTGGGTGTATGGAACAAGCTGCCGGAGGAGGTAGTTGAGGCTGGGACTATCCCAACGTTTAAGAAACATTTAGACAGGTACATGGATAGGACAGGTTTGGAGGGATATGGACTGAACGCATGCAAGTGGGACTGGTGTAAATGGGACATGTTGGCCAGTGTGGGCAAGTTGGGCAGAATGCGGGCATTGTAGCCGCTAAAACTGTTACATTCCTGAGCTCAGGCCTTGATCGGATTTGTCCATCTGAGCTGAAGGCTCCGTTGCAAAGGCTTTAGCCTGATTGAATGAACAATATTTTATGAGAGGCAATTTTGTGTAAACGGTCCACTAAGTTGAGGTTACAACGCAGCTGCGCATTTGGTCATGCAGTCTGCAGCATGCATGGCTGCACTCGAGGAGGATCATGCGCGTGAACTGGCGTAGATAGAGTGGACGTGGAAATATTAATAAAGGCCTCGGTTATTTTATAAATGGGAAGAGAATCCAGAAAACTGAGGTGCAAAGGGACATGGGAGCGCTGGTGCAGGATTCCCCAAAAGTTAATCTGCAAGTCGAATCGGTAGTAAGGATGGAAAATTAAAAACTAGCATTTATATCAAGAGGACTGGAATACAAAAACAGAGATGTAATGCTGAGGCTCTAGAAGGTACTGGTCAGGCTGCATTTGGAGTTCTGTGAGCAGGTTTGGGCCCCATATCTGAGGAAGGATGTGCTGGCTCTGGTGAGGGTCCAGAGGAGGTTTACAAGAATGATTCCAGGAATGAGTGGGTTAGCATATGATGAGCGTTTGACAGCACTGGGCCTGTACTCGCTGGAGTTTAGAAGGTTGAGGGGGGACCTCATTGAAACTTACCGAATAATGAAAGGCATAGATAGAGTGGATGTGGAGAGGATGTTTCCACTGGTGGGAGAGTCTAGGACCAGAGGTCACAGCCTCAGAATTAAAGGGCGCTCTTTTAGAAAGGAGGTGAGGAGGAATTTCTTTAGTCGGAGGAAAGTTAATCTGTGGAACTCATTGCCACAGAGGGCTGTGGAGGCCAAGTCGGTGGATATTTTTAAGGCAGAGAGAGACAAATTCTTGATTAGAACGGGTGTCAAGGGTTATGGGGAGAAGGCAGGAAAATGGCATTAGGAGGCAGAGATCAGCCATGATTGAATGGTGGAGTAGACTCGATGGGCCGAATGGCCGAATTCTACTCCTAGAACTTGTGAACGGGAGACATAATGAAAGGCTTCGGATTGACATTCTCCAGCCCCAGACAAGCTGCTCTCTGCACAGCATGTTCTGTGGAGACTCATCGACGATGAGTAATTATCTGAAGAAAATGCAAATGCACTGGTTGACCCGGGCAAGTAGCTTCTTAATGCAGGTCCTCGAGTTTCAAAGCTGGAGGATTTGAAAGTATGCTGTGCCGTGACCCGACTAGCTCTCTTCCAGAAATATAGACACAAAGAGCTGCAGTAACCCAGCGGGACAGGCAGCATCTCGGGATAGAAGGAATGGGTGACATTTCGGGTCGAGACCCTTCTCCAGTATGAAACATCACCCATTCCTTCTCTCCAGAGATGCTGCCTGTCCCGCTGAGTTACTCCAGCATTTTGTGTCTTTCTTCATTGTAAACCAGCATCTGCGGTTCCTTCCTGTACATACCTCTCTTCCAGCTTGCTCCCCCCTTACACTAATCTACACACACTAGGGACAATTTTACATTGATACCAAGCCAATTGATCTACAAACCTGCACGTCTTTGAAGTTTGGGAGGAAACCGGAGCACACGGAGAACACCCACGCAGGTCACGGGGAGAACGTACAAACTCAGTACAGACAGCACCCGTAGCCAGGATCGAACCTGGGCCTCTGGCGCTGTGAGGCAGCAACTCTACCGCTGCGCCACCGTGTGGTCTCTGTGTCCAGGTAAGGCTTTCAGCATTGATAGTATCTTGCACACACCTTTAAACGTGGACGAGCGCCGGTGAAGATGAACGCCTGGGGAAATGGAAACGTGGTTCCGAATGGAATCAGCGATATAGATAATGGAGCTGACTTCGTGAAAGGGACGTGATAGATCAGAACATTAAAAATCATAGCCTAGGGTGGAGGGACAATGGGAGAGAGAGATGGAGGCTGGCCTGGAAATCAGAGTTTAAGGAATTAATCTTTTTGCCTTAGGGGATCTGGGCAAATAAGGCCAGTGAAATAGCAATGGAACGGTGGTCAACATAGATAAGAAATGAACACAATGAAGTCAGAAGCTGTCAGGGACACAGTCACCTAGGCTCAAGGGCTTCACTTACTGTCACATGTTCATTGTCAGGAATTAGTTTAGTTGAGAGAACAGGCCCTTCGGCCCAGCGGGTCCGCGCCAACCAGCGATCCCCGCACACTAACACTATCCTACACACACTAGGGACAATTTACACATTTATACCGAGCCAATTAACCTACAAACCTGTACGTCTTTGGAGTGTGGGAGGAAAGCTAAGATCTCGGAGAAAACCCACGCGGTCACGGGGAGAACGTACAAACTCCATACAGACAGCACCCATCTTCGGGGTCGAACCCGGGTCTCCGGAGCTGCAGGAGCTGTAAAGGGCCTGTCCCACTTTCACGGCCTAATTCACGACCTTTTTTACTCGTGGACATTTTCCATCAGGCTAGAAAAAACGCCCCGACCTACTTGATGCCACGAGTACCTACGACTAGCATCACGGCCTGCTTCAACCTACCTACGACCTCGTGACGACCATGCTGCGAGTATGTGTCAAGGGCAATCTCGGCAGACGTCGTGAATTAGGTCGTGAAAGTGGGACAGGCCCTTAAGGCAGCCACTCTACCGCTGCGCCACCGTGCTGGCAACTTGTGTGAGATAGATCCACGTTCAGTTCTTGCATAAACCACAAAACTGATTTGCAATATTTTGCGCTCCTGTTATACAACAGTTCCACTGAGACAGGTAACAGCTGGCTTGATTGTTGCGCTAGAATGCTCATCGTTTAATTAACTAAGGAACCAAAATGTGTAAAAGCCCTTTGGAAACCTCTATGTTGTAATCGCTAAGTAAAACAGAATGCGTGCAATGTCCCAAGTTAAAATAAGACTGCAACACCTCCTCACAAGCTTCAGAGACTGACAGAGCAGAAATGACAGGTAGCAGAACTGCTCTTTGATCCCTCAGGTGGACAGCTCAGTAGTTTTGTTTAGTTTAGTTTAGTTTAGATAGACACAAAATGCTGGAGTAACTCAGCGGGGCAGACAGCATCTCTGGAGATAAGGAATGGATGATGTTTCGGGTCGAGATCCTTCTTCAGACTGAGAGTCGGGGGAGATGAAAACGATACAGAGAGATATAGAACAAATGATTGAAAGATAAGCAAAAAAGTCACGAGGAAACAGGCCATTCTTGATGTGGCCTGGGTGAAAACAAGTTGCAGATAACGAGACTCAATAAGACGACTTTGAAGCTTGTATGACGACTTGGGTGGGGAAGGGATGGAGAGAGAGGGAAAGCAAGGGTTACTTGAAGTTAGAGATGTCAATATCCATACCGCTGGGGTGTAAGCTGCCCGAGCGAAATATGAGGTGCTGTTCCTCCAATTGGTGTTTGGCCTCATTCTGATTGCTGAGGTAGGCAGCTGAGTCGGGATGGAATCCATCCATGTTGGCCAGTAATAGAAGTCTTTACTATTCACACACTGGGTCACACGTGTGACTGTCTCATGCCAGTCTGGTTCAGTGTCGTTTATCGTCACGCGTACCGAGGTACAGTGAAAAGCTTTTGTTAACCAGTCAGCAGAAAGACAATGCATGATTACAATCGAGCCATGCACAGCGTACAGTTATATGACAAGGGAAGAACGTTTAGTGCAAGGTAAAGCCAGTGAAGTCCAGTCAAAGATAGTCCCAGGGTCACCAATGAGGTAGATAGTAGCTTAGGACCGCTGTCTAGTTGTGGTAGGATGGTTCAGTTGCCCGATAACAGCTGGGTAACAGCCTGATAAGAAACTGTCCCTGAATCTGGAGGTGAGCGTTTTCACACTTCTATACCTTTTGCCCGAAGGGAGAGGGGAGAAGAGGGAGTGGCCGGGGTGAGACTGGTCCTTGAGCTGCTGGTGGTATTTAAGAGAGTTTTGGATAGGCACATGGATATGTAGAGAATGGAGGGGATATGGACAGATAAGAGTTGGTCTTGGCATCATGTTCGGCACAGACATGGGGCGGCACGTTGGTGGCGCAGCGGGTAGAGCTGCTGCCTCACAGCACCAGAAACCTGCTGTCTGTACGGAATTTGTACGTTCTCCCCGTGACCGCATGGGTTTTCTCCGGGCGCTCCGGTTCCCTCCCACACTCCAAAGACGTGCAGGTTTGTAGGTTAATTGGCTTTGGTAAAACTGTAAGTTGTTCCTAGTGTGTAGGATAGTGCTAGTGTACGGGGTGATCATTGGTTGGGTCGAAAGGCCTGTTTCCACATTGTATCTCTAAAGTCTCAAGTCAGAATTAAAGCTGAAGGGTGTACAAAGTCATGAAGGAAATAGACAGGGTGAATTCATAAAGTCTTTTACCAAGAGTAGGGGAATCAGGACCATATAACATTGAGGTCCAATAAAGTTTGATTAAAGACAAAAACGCTGGAGTAACTCAGCGGGTCAGACAGCACCTCTGGAGAAAAGGAAAAGGAATAGAATCTGAAGAAGGGTCTCGATCTGAAAAGTTAGCTATTCTTTTTCTCCAGAGATGCTGCCTGACCTGCCCTGTATCTTTAAACTAAACTACACTAAACTAAACTGAACCATCCTCTCAACTATAGATCTTCAAACTATTTTAAATGGACTTCATTGGGCTTCAATATCATATTATACCATTTTTAAATTAAAAAAAAAAATCTTGTTTCTCTTGGTGTCTAAATTTTTAGCTAATTAGGTTATTACATCAGATGGAAGCTGCATACCAAATCTCGTTGTACCTCTGTGCAATGACAATAAAATATATTATTATTATTATTATTATTATTATTATTATTATTATTATCTATGCACTAAAATTGTGTATCGTTGATCACTTATCATAGCACTGTAGATGGCCTGATTGTATTGATGCAGAGATCTTTTTCTTGCCTGGATAGTACACAGACAAAAGCTTATCACTGTATCCTGAAACACGTGACAATAATTAACTAAACTAACAAAATATTTAAAAATTCCACATGGTAATGGCACCGGGGGGGGGGCCATATTTGGACCACAGTTGGCATTTGTGAAACAGATGATCTCATTATTTTACCGTTCTGTTGTGTTCTTGTTGTGCACATGTGGATCGCTGTAAAAACCCACCGGGTCGACACTTAATACATCGGTTCCAAAGTGGCTTCAGCTGCGTGGAGGTATCATGGAAATTTATCCTTGGCAAAAAAACAGCCGTGGGGAATAAATACGAGTCTTACAGTAACCCCCGCCATCTCACAAATGAATGTTAAAAAGTTTGGCAATCGTTCCGCTGAACACCTACGCTCAGTCCGCCTTGGTCCAATGATGGGCGGCGGTACGGTGGCACAGCGGTAAACAATATAGTACACGAGAAAAAAGGTTCAGCATGTGTATATGAACTTATATATACGTATATATACACACATACATATACATATATACTGTATATACATGTATGTGTATGTACTGAACTTTTTTTCACATGTATATACATATATATATATATATATATATATATACACATACATACATGCATATATACATATATATATATATATACACATACATACATGCATATATACATATATATACACATACATACATACATACATGAGGGGAGGAGGGAGATGGGGAGGGGAGAGAGGGGGGAGA
>CM075999.1:2558528-2586232 GCA_038087875.1 Malacoraja senta | reverse complement strand
GCAATGATTTCCAAAGATTCACTGCCTTCTGACTGAAGAAAGTCCTCCTCATCTCCTTCTATAAGGAACATCCTTTAATTCTGAGGCTGTGACCTCTGGTCCTAGACTCTCCCACTGGTGGAAACATCCTCTCCACATCCGCTCTATCCAGGTCTTTCACTATTCTGTATATTTCAATGAGGTCCCCCTCATCCTTCTAAACTCCAGCGAGTACAGGCCCAGTGCCGACAAGCACCCCACACATATACTTGTAGAATATGAACTGCATTGCACAATAACAAAGGCTTCTCAGTGGAGCGCAGGCATAACGCGCTCTAAATCCCTCCAGGAATCATAGACAATAGACAATAGACAATAGGTGCAGGAGTAGGCCATTCGGCCCTTCGAGCCAGCACCGCCATTCAATGTGATCATGGGTGATCATCCCCAATCAGTACCCCGTTCCTGCCTTCTCCCCATATCCCCTGACTCCACTATCTTTAAGAGCCCTATCTAGCTCTCTCTTGAAAGCATCCAGAGAATCGGCCTCCACCGCCCTCTGAGGCAGAGAATGTACCATACCTCCTGCGTCCACATCATTAAATGGAAGTCATTAACCGCCAACCCCTCCCAAATGCTCACTCAGCTGCAATAATTTTTTTTTTTAAATATCTGTCACCGATAAAAAAAGATTAGTTCTAAAACGATTCTCCGACGTTTATTGCCAACAGCTCCTTATTAAATCATATAATTAGTGCGACACTCAAACACAATTGATTCACATGCGCACCTCTTAAAATAAACCATAATTGAAAATCTAAAAAGCTGCAATCCGCAACGTAAAATATTGTCAATAAAATATTTTGATTCTTTCATAGTGTTTCTCTAAAATTCAGCTGAATTGTCTATGACCGGTAATCCTGTTATTAAATGGGTTTATACAGTACATTCAGAAACCATGGCTTTGTTCAACGGACAAAAGTATTTTTTCCTTCTGCATATATTTAACATGTTCAATACTAATTGGTGTACATATTATGTGCACCAGGAATGTGTGGCACTGTACGACCTGCCCGCTATAATGCACGACAAATTTAAAAATGGGATTCTTTTTTTTCACGAGCCATTTGTACATTTGTTTAGCGAAGAGAGAAATAGCACCACAAGCAGATAAAATCTCCCTGAAGCCGACAGGGGCTGCAGATGCTGGAACCTGAAGGAACGAACAGAACGCTCGAAGAGTGGCGCGGTGACGCAGCGGTAGAGTTGCTGCCTCACAGCGCCAGAGACCCGGGTTCGATCCCGACTACGGGTGCTGGCTGTACGGAGTTTGCACGTTCTCCCCGTGACCTGCGTGGGTTTTCTCCGAGAGCTTCGGTTTCCTCCCACACTCCAAAGACGTGCAGGTTTGTCGGTTAATTGACTTGGAATAAGTGTCATTTGTCCCTAGTGTGGGTGTAGAATAGTGCCGGCGTGCGTTGATCGCTGGTCGGCATGGACTCGGTGGGCCGAAGGGCCTGTTTCCGCGCTGTATCTCTAAAAGCTACAACTAAAACTCAGCAGGTCTGACGGCGTCTGTGGAGGGAAAAGGGTTTGGGTCGAGACCCTGCATCAGGACTGAGAGGGGAGAGGAGAGTTTGGAGGGGACACATTGTAGAACCAAGGAACTGCAGGTGCTGGTTTATACCAAAGGCACACAAAGCGCTGGAGTAACTCAGCCGCTCAGGCAGCATCTCTGGAGAAAAAGGATGGGTGACGTTTCAGTTGGTTGTCACCGTCAAGGTAGCATCTCTGGAGTAAGCCACGATCTGAAGAAGAACTTCTGAAGAAGGGTCTCGACCCGAAAGATCACCCAGCCATGTTCCACAGAGATGTTGCCTGGGACCCTCTGAGTTACTCCAGCACAGGTGGATGGGACGATAGGGGCTGGTCGGTGATCGTACACACTAGGGACAATTTATAATCTAATCAAAGCCAATTCACCTACAAACCTGTATGTCTTGGGAGTGTGGGAGGAAACTGAAACCCTAGGGGAGAACGTACAAACTCCGTACAGACAGCACCCGTAGTCGGGATCGAACCCGGGTCTCTGGCGCTGTGAGGCAGCAACTCTACCGCTGCGCCATCGTGCCGCGCTAATCTATTGGCTGTAAAAAATTGATGGCCATCCTGTGGGAACCTAACACACTATATAAATGCAAATTATTTTGACCATTTCCATAAAATTAATGCGCAGAGAAGATATCTCCTACGTAGGTGGAAGGTCTGCCTGAGGGTTGCTGAAAAGGGAGATTGACACGGCAAGAGCTTCCTCGATTCAAGAATTCCTACCCTGGGGCACTATTTAATGACATATTCTCGCAGATAGCAGACAACGCTGCCTTGAATAATTGTCGAGTAGATACCATATCACCCACACTCCCACCACAAAGGAGAATAAATCTATCCTCCATCCCAGTTCTCCGACCAGTCTGCCTGTCCTCCTGATTACATTTTATCTTTATATGTGCCGTTGTCACCTTCCCCGAGCTAGCAATCTGTTCCACATTTACCTTGACCTTCGTCCCCTTTGATCTCTCGTTTTCACACCTTACCCTTCCATGTCTCTGTGTCTCCCTCTCCCCCGACTCTCAGTCTGAAGAAGGGTCTCGACCCGAATCGTCACCCGTTCCTGCTCTCCAGAGACGCTGCCTGACCCGCTGAGTTACTCCAGCATTTTGTTTCTACCTTTGGTGTAAACCAGCATCTGCAGTTCCTTCTTACACATCGATGGACACATTAGTTTAGTTTAGGGATACAGCGAGGAAACACACTGTTTGTTTGTTCCACCGTGTCCGCACTGATCCGTGATCACCCGTACACTAGTTCTAGCTTACACACTAGGGGCAATTTACAAAAGCCAATTAACCAACAAACCTGCCCTTCTTTGGGAAGTGGGAGGAAACCGGAGCACCGGGGAAAACCCACGCAGGTCACGGGGACAACGTACAAACTCCGTACAGACAGCACCCGTAGCCAGGATCGAACCCGGGTCTCTGGCGCTGTGAGGCAGCAACTCTACCGCTGCTCCACCGAGCCACTCCAAGTTGAGCCCGAAATGAGAGAAGGAATAAGAGAAGGTGGTTAGAAAATCTTTGAATCGCAATTAAATAGATACATTGTCTGATTTAGTTTAAGAAGGAACTGCAGATGCTGGAAAATCGAAGGTAGACAAAAATGCTGGAGAAACTCAGCGGGTGCGGCAGCATCTATGGAGCGAAGGAAATAGGCAACGTTTCGGGCCGAAACCCTTCTTTAGTTTAGTTTAGAGCTACAGCATGGAAACAGGCCCTTCAGCCCACTGAGTCCGCACCGACCAGCGATCACCCGTATACTAGTTCTATCCTACACACAAGGGGCAGTCCACAGATGCCAATTAACCTACAAACACGTACATCTTTGGGATGTGGAAACCGGAGCACCCGGAGGAAACCCACGCGGTCACAGGGAGAACGTGCAAACTCCGTACGGACAGCACCCGCCATTAGGATCGAACCCGGGTCCTGGCGCTGTAAGGCAGAGTCCGCAACGCCCAAAATTAAAACTTGTAGCTCGCAAGCCCAGCATTCATTTATCTTTAATCTCAACCTCATCCTGAAGGATTGTGGGCTAAGAGTTGATCACGTGAGTGAGTCCAGAGGCAAATATAGACCAGAGTGGGTAAAGTAAATAACGTTAATATTAATTCATCCAGGTATAACTTGGATCTACGCTGACAACATGGTGGCGCAGCGGTAGAGTTGCTGCCTCACAGCGCCAGGGACCCGGGTTCGATCCTGACTACGGGTGCCGCCTGTACGGAGTTTGTACTTTCTCCCCGTGGGTTTTCTGCGGGATCTTCGGTTTCCTCCCACACTTAGACAATAGACAATAGGTGCAGG
The DNA here is from genome assembly GCA_038087875.1 of Malacoraja senta. Lineage (NCBI taxonomy): Eukaryota > Metazoa > Chordata > Chondrichthyes > Rajiformes > Rajidae > Malacoraja > Malacoraja senta. The sequence continues at coordinate 2,582,333 of CM075999.1, read as the reverse complement.
AGTAGGCCATTCGGCCCATCGAGCCAGCACCACCATTCAATGTGATCATGGCTGATCATCCCCAATCAGTACCCCGTTCCTACCTTCTCCCCATATCCCCTGACTCCGCTATTTTTAAGAGCCCTATCTAGCTCTCTCTTGAAAGTATCCAGAGAACCGGCCTCCACCGCCCTCTGAGGCAGAGAATTCCACAGACTCACCACTCTCTGTGTGAAAAAGTGTTTCCTCGTCTCCGTTCTAAATGGCTTGCTCCTTATTCTTAAACTGTGGCCCCTGGTTCTGGACTCCCCCAACATCGGGAACATGTTTCCTGCCTCTCGCGTGTCCAAACCCTTAACAATCTTATATGTTTCAATGAGATGCCCTCTCATCCTTCTAAACTCCAGAGTGTACAAGCCCAGCTGCTCCATTCTCTCAGCATATGACAATCCCGCCATCCCGGGAATTAACCTTGTAAACCTACGCTGCACTCTCTCAATAACAGGAATGTCCTTCCTCAAATTAGGGGACCAAAACTGCAGACTATACTTCAGGTGTGGTCTCACTAGGGCTCTGTACAACTGCAGAAGGACCTCTTTGCTCCTATATTCGATTCCCCTTGTTATAAAGGCCAACATTCGCTTTCTTCACTGCCTGCTGTACCTGCATGCTTACTTCAAAGACATACAGGCTTGTAGGTTAATTGGCTTGGTATAAATGTAAAAAAATTGTCCCTAGTGAGTGTAGGATAGTGTTAATGTGCAGGGATCGCAGGTCAGCACGGACTCGGTGGGCCGAAGGGCCTGTTGCCACGCTGTATCTCTAAACTAATAAAACTAAAACAATATGCTGCAAGCGTTAATTTCAGTATTTCGTTATTATTCCTTACTCTGCCGTCATTGAAATTCGACCTTTAAAATTCATTAGTAAAATTTATACCTGAAGGATCTTAGTCTTTCAGATGGGATTTTATGACAATTCAATAGCTTTTGGACATTATTTCAAAGAGTAGCTTTTCATTCTGGATTTACTTTAGTTCCCAATATCTCACGCTGAAAAGCTTTGGATTGGTTATAGAGTGAAACTTAAAGCAGAATGGCTTGATGGTGTGGGAGGGAACTGCAGATGCTGGTTTAAACTGAAAAAAGACACAAAATGCTGGAGTAACTCAGCGGGACAGGCAGCATCTATGGAGCAAAGGAAATAGGCAACGTTTCGGGCCGAAACCCTTCTTAATGAGTCTGAAGAAAGGTCTCGACCCAAAAGGTCACCCATTCCTTCTCTCCAGAGATGCTGCCTGTCCCGCTGAGTTACTCTAATGTTTTGTGTCTATCCGAGACATAGACTAAAGGCATTAACATGTGATTTCAAACCCTGGAATATCAAATCAATTAATTAAGTCAATCAGGGTTGAAATGATCAATCTGAAGAAGGTCCCGACCTGAAACGTCACTATCCATGTTCTTCAGAGACGCTGCCTGTCCCACTGAGTTACTCCAGCTCTTTCTGTCTTTATTTGTAAACCAGCATCTGCAGTTCCTTGATTCATTTTACACGATGAATGACTCAATGATTCTACATTGTTTTTATGTTTTATGTTAAATTCTATAGTGTTGTGTTTATCTTTATTTGTGTGCTGCGTGGTAACTCAGATTTCACTGCACCAATTGGTGTACGTGACAATAAATGTCCTTTGTCCTTTGTCACGTGTACATACGTAAGCACAGTAACATTCTTTGCCTTTGTGTACAATCCGGTAAAACCCATACAGCAGACGTCACCTGGCAAGTACGCAAAGAGCCGTCACATTTCTGGTGCCACACAAAGTCTCAAAAGTTCTTGGTACAGTGTTGCCTTCTCACAGCGGCGAACCACCGCACGTGACCGCAAGCGGTACCCCGCCCCGCCCGGACCCTCTTTGTTCTCAGCGCCTCCCCCACACCGGGTCCCACTTACTTCTCGGCGACACCCCCACCCCCCCCACCAATATTAAGAAATACTGAAATGAATATACACAGCATTTCATCGCAGGTCTACTATTATACCTGGATTAATCAACATTAAGTTTAATTTACTCTGCCTGGTCTGGTCTGTATGTGTCTCTCAACTCACTAACGTGAATGACTCTTAACTGCAATCCTTTCAGTGTAGGGATGATTAAGATAGACACAAAAAGCTGGATTAACTCAGCGGGACAGGCAGCATCTCTGGAGAGAAGGGATGGGTGATGTTTTGGGTCAAGCCGAAACGTTACCCATTCCTTCACTTCACAGATGCTGCCTGTCCCGCTGAGTTACTCCTGCAATTTGTGTCTATCTTCGGTGTAAATCAGCACCTGCAGTTCCTTCCTGCACATCAGGGATGATTTAAGTTGTTCAAGGAATGCTGGATTTGATGGTGATGTCCCCATCCTTTGCGAAAGCTAAAAATACAATTAATTTTAATTATATAGATATTAATTTAAACCTCATGAGGTAATCTGTTTACTTTGATTTCAGTATTTCCTAATAACTCCACACTATACCATCATCGAATTCCTACCTTTAAATTAATTAGTAATTTGGATTTCCAATGATCCGAGCCCTATTATCTAAATTAGTGGCATTATTGAAACGCAGACAATTGCTTCTCGGCTTTGTGCTAAGACGCTAATATCTAAATTTTCCATAACTGACATCGCTAATAATGGCTTCTGAAAACATCCAAAATCTGAATTATTCAAAGGAGATCTGAGAATGAAAATTCAGATTCTGGGTTTATCTTGTAAGTTGGAATCAACTCAGAGGTTTATAATTCTGATAGGAGCAGAATTAGGCCATTCGGCCCATCAAGTCTACTCTGCCATTCAATCATGACTGATCTATCTCTCCATATCTGAGGAAGGATGTGCTGGCAACGTGGAATTCTCTGCCACAGAAGGCAGTGGAGGCCAATTCACTGAATGTTTAAGAGAGAGTTTGATTTAGATCTTAGGTCTAACGGAATCAAGGGATATGGGGAGAAAGCAGAAATGGGGTACTGATTTTGGATGATCTGCCATGATCGCATTGAATGGCAGTGCTGGCTCAAAGGGCCGAATGGCCTAATCCTGCACCTATTTTCTATGTTTCTATGGCTCTGGAGAGGGTCCAGAAATGAGTGGGTTAACATATGATGAGCGTTTGACAGCACAGGGTCTGTACTCACTGGAGTTTAGAAGGTTGAGGGGGGACCTCATTCAAACTTACAGAATAATGAAAGGCCTGGATAGAGTGGATGTGGAGAGGATGTTTCCACTGGTGGGAGAGTCTAGGACCAGAGGGCACAGCCTCAGACGTAAAGCTCGCTCTTTTGGAAAGGAGATGAGGAGGAACTTCTTTAGTCAGAGGCTGGTTAATCTGTGGAACTCATTGCCACAGAGGGCTGTGGAGGCCAAGTCAGTGAATAATTTTAAATGGCAGAGATAGCCAAATTCTTGACTAGATCAGGTGTCAAGGGTTATGGGGAGAAGGCAGGAAATGGGATTAGGAGGCAGAGATCAGCCATGATTGAATGGCGGAGTGGAGTCGATGGGCCGAATGGCCTGATTCTACTCCAATAACTTGTGAACCTGCCACCCGTGCACGTGTGAGCTGTGCAGAAAAGAATTCCCGCTGCGCAGTGCGGACGTGATAATAAAGAGCCGCTGAACAATAACAAAGCATTGAACTATGACCTCAGCTTCCATTAAGCAAATTAAAGGATTAATTAAAATAGGACCACAATGGTGCATTGATTTTATTTTTCATTGCTCTCTGTGGACTGGTCACTGGTCTCCAGTTTGGCAAAAGGCCAGAGTTGCAAATAAGGCGGAGTGGAGCAGACCAAGTGCGGAAGTGACGCTACAAGCGCGTCAGTCTCATCCCCTTCAGTTTCATGAGCGGATATTGTGAGCCAGTTATCAGTTGAACGAAGTCCCCAACAGAATGTTATTTCACTAACGCGGTGATACAGGACTGGACATATATTTAGGAAGGAACTGCAGATGCTGGTTTACCCTGAAGATAGACACAAACTGCTGGAGTAACTCGGTGGGCCAGGCTGGGTAGGTCTTCTTCTTTCGTGTCCAAATGTTGACCTCGCTGTCATCGTCTGTCCTGAAAAGGACGCGAGCTTCCGGCGACAATCAGTGGAAGCCATCACTTGTCAATAGACAATAGGAGTAGGCCATTTGGCCCTTCGAGCCAGCACCGCCATTCAATGTGATCATGGCTGATCATCCCCAATCAGTACCCCGTTCCTGCCTTCTCCCCATATCCCCTGACTCCGGTATTTTTAAGAGCCCTATCTAGCTCTCTCTCTTGAAAGCATCCAGAGAACCTGCCTCCACCGCCCTCTGAGGAAGAGAATTCCACAGACTCACCACTCTCTGTGAGAAAAAGTGTTTCCTCATCTCCGTTCTAAATGGCCTACTCCTTATTCTTAAACTGTGGCCCCTGGTTCTGGACTCCCCCAACATGTTTCCTGCCTCTAGCGTGTCCAAGCCCTTAACAATCTTATATGTTTCAAATATATGTCACAGTAGATGATGGTGGTAGCAAGATTAGCTCAGGATACTTCCAGTTTCCAGCCCCGCCACGTGGACACATCTGCTATGGGGCCGGCTGGATAGTTGACTTTAGACTTTAGAGTCACAGTGTGGGGAAAGAGGTCCTTCGGCCCACTGAGTCCGTGCCGACCAGCGATCCTCGGACACTAACACTATCCTGCCCACTAGGGATATTTTATAGTCCTAGAATCATAGAATCTTACAGCGTGGAAACAGCCCAGCTTGCCCACAACGGCCAACATGTTCCATCTACACTAGTCCCACCTGCCTGCGTTTGGCCCATTTCCCTCCAAACCTGTCCTAATCATGTACCTGGCTAAATGATTCTTAAACGTTGCGATAGTTCCTGTCTCAACGACCTCCTCCGGCAGCTCTTTCCATCCACCCACCACCCTTTGTGAGAAGTTACCTCTCAGGTTGCTAATATCGTCCCACCCTCACCATAAACCTATGTCCTCTGGTTCTCGATTCCCCTACTCTGGGCAAGAGACTCTGTGGCTTCACAGAAGCCAAATAACCTACAAACCTGCACGTCTTTGGGACATGGGAGGAAACCTGAGAACCAGGAGAAAACCCACGTGGTCACGAGGAGAACGTAAAAACTCCATAGAGACAGCACCCATAATCAGGATTGAACCTGGGTCTCTGGCGCTGTGAGGCAGCAACTCTAACACTGTGCTGCCTTATTTTTTGCTTTAGGCTAAAATGATAGAGAGTTATGCTGTAAATATGTTGTAAAGGGCATTGTATTAGATTTTATTTTAAAAAAATCACGATTCATATTCTCACAATGTACTGAAGCATCTTACATCCATTGAAGACTCACAGTCAGTTCACCAGACTAATCATTCTCTCCCTCCACCACAGGCAAAAATCATTAGGTTAAAATGCTGCAGAGTTATAAATGATTATAACAATTTGCAGATGGGGAGGGGTTTTGTTAGTGGGTTCGCTGTGGAGATAGCTGGCTCATCTTCACATGAACCAGGTCTAGGGTTGCCAACTGGGCTAAATTGGTTTGTCCCGTATTTGACTGCTACTCCTCGGGTCGCGGGGACTGTCGGGTCGGATCGCCTTACCCGTCTTACCCGTCCTTACCCGTCCCGACGTAGTGCAGCCCATGGAGTGCAGCAGCAGGGCCTCGCCCGTGGCCCTGTCGGTCGGTCGGCATCCCGGCCAGCTGTCCGACCTTCGGACCTTCACTTACCGCCGACACCACCACCACCCCTTCTCACGGCCGGTCATCGGTTCATGATTTGGATGGGGCGCCGGACTTTGGATGGGGTGACCAAAACTCTTCAGCTGGCCCGCCGGCTGGGCTTTGTGTGCAGTCCAGCACCCGGACCAACTCATCATTCACCCAGCCATGGCCGAGTCGGTCAACGAATTGTCGTCAGGAATTTGTCCCGTATTTTGACTGTTTGTCCCTTATTTGGGAGTGAGAAAGTTGCCGACCCTACCCAGGATCCCAATTGGCAGAAGATGCCACTGGCATGGTGGGCCTGTTTTCATGCTGTACAACTCTCTGACTATTGTCCCAACTTTGTTGGATAGAACTACTGTGAGGGTAGACCTGTGTAATGCTACACTTGTCGCTTTATCTCCCCCTTTGACTCCATCCAAGGACCCAAGCGGTCTTTCCAGGTGAGGCAGAGGTTCACCTGCACCTCCTTCAACCTCATCTATTGCATCCGCTGCTCCAGGTGTCAGCTGCTCTACATCGGTGAGACCAAGCGCAGGCTTGGCGATCGCTTCGCCCAACACCTCCGCTCGGTTCGCAATAACCAACCTGATCGCCCAGTGATTCAGCACTTCAACTCCCCCTCCCATTCCGAATCTGACCTTTCTGTCCTGGGCCTCCTCCATGGCCAGAGTGAGTCCCACCGCAAATTGGTGGAGCAGCACCTCATATTTCGCTTGGGTAGTTTACACCCCAGCGGTATGAACATTGACTTCTCCAACTTCAGGTAGTCCCTGCTTTCTCCCTCCTTCCCCTCCCCTTCCCAGTCTCCCACAGCCCACTGCCTCCACCTCTTCCTTTCTTCTTCCCGCACCCCCCCCCTCCCAACCTCCACATCAGTCTGAAGAAGGGTCTCGACCGGAAATTTCGCCTATTCCTTCGCTCCATAGATGCTGCCTCACCCGCTAAGTTTCTCCAGCATTTTTGTCTACCTTCGATTACTGTAGGGGTGATCGTTGGTCGGCATGGACTCGGTGGGACGAAGGGCCTGTTTTCACACTGTATCACTACACTAAACTGAACAAAACTAAACTAAACTAATGAAGCAGAAATCTGTGATGGGACAAAGATCAGCCCACATTCCATCGCTTAGACGAAAGCAACACAACAACTCATCACAATCAGCTGGGTTTTCATTAAACACATCAGGCCGAGTGTTTTGCTGTTGACAGCTGCAGGCTTGCAATAGAGGGCAGAATCGTTAAAGTGTACTTCATTAAAGCTTCATTACCCAATTAAGAGCTGAATATGAAATTCCTTGGAGGATTTCTATTGTATTTACTGTAAAATACTGACAAAAACAGCAGGAGCGATTCGGTCCCTGGGAGAGCTGGAATGATGTTAGTGCGAGTGCTGGAGTCAGTCAGTGTGCGAGCTCGCGTGAAACTGAACTAACGAGGGAAAACATCCTGTCTCTCCGTCTGCCCAGAGTGCAATTCTAAACTCGCAATAAAAGGTCAAGTTTTAGTTTAGTTCAGAGATACAGCGCAGAAACGGGCCCTTCGGCCCACCGAGTCCGTGCTGACCAGCGATCCCCACACATTAACATTATCCCACACACACTAGGGCCACTTTTACATTTATATACACCAAGCCAATTAACCTACAGACCTGTATGTTTTTGAAGAGAGGGAAACATAGAAAGATAGAAAATAGGTGCAGGAGTAGGCCATTCGGCCCTTCGAGCCTGCACCGCCATTCAATATGATCATGGCTGATCCTCCAACTCAGTATCCTGTACCTGCCTTCTCTCCATACCCCTTGATCCCATTAGCCACAAGGGCCACATCTAACTCCCTCTTAAATATAGCCAATGAACTGGCCTCAACTACTTTCTGTGGCAGAGAATTCCACAGATTCACCACTCTCTGCGTGAAAATTTTTTTTCTCACCTCGGTCCTAAAAGACTTCCCCCTTATCCTTAAACTGTGACCCCTTGTTCTGGACTTCCCCAAGAAACAGAAGATCTCGGAGAAAACCCACGCGGTCACGGCGAGAACGTGCAAACTCTGTACAAACAGCACCTGTAGTCGGGATTGAACCCCTGGTCTCTAGTGGTGTAAACACTGTAAGGCAGCAACTTCACCACTGCGCCACCATGCCGCCCCATGTTGTGTTGGGCCTTGGGCAAATTAGATGAACGTCATATTTCGCTTGGGCAGCTTACACCCCAGCGGTATGAACATTGACTTCTCTAACTTCAAGTAACCCTTGCTTTCCCTCTCTCTCCATCCCTCCCCCTTCCCAGTTCTTCGACCAGTCTGACTGTCCTCCTGATTACATTTTATCTTTGTACGCCTCGTTGTCACCTTCCCCGAGCTAACAATGCCATTCTTCATTTTCCTTCAGCTTTGCCCCCTTTGATCTCTCATTTTCACACCTTGCCTTTCCATGTTTCTGTGTCTCCCTCTCCCCTGACTCTCAGTCTGAAGAAGGGTCTCGACCCGAAACATCACCCATTCCTTCTCTCCAGAGATGCTGCCTGTCCCGCTGAGTTACTCCAGCATTTTGTGTCTAACTTCACTGTTCATAAATTCATTCGCCACATCGAGTCTACTCCACCATTCAATCACGGCTGATCTATCTATCCCTCTCAAACCCATTCTTCTGCCTTCTCCCCAGAACCCCTGACGTCCGTACTAATCAAGAATCTATCTATCTCTGCCTTAAAATATCCATTGATAGCCTCCACAGCCTTCCGGAGCAAAGAATTCCACATATTCACCACAATCTGACTAAAGAAATTCCTCCTCATCTCCTTTCTAAAGGATACATCCTTGGTTCTAGGCCACTGCTCCGAGACTCTCCCTCTAGTGGAAACATCCTCTCCACATCCACTCTATCCAGGCCTTTTACTATCCAGTAAGTTTCAATGAGGTCCCCACTCATCCTTCTAAACTCCGGCGAGCCGTCAAATGCTCATCATATGTTAACGCACTCGTTCCTGGGATCATCCTTGTAAATCTTCTCTGGACCCGCTCCAACGCCAGCACATGCTTCCTCAGATATGGGGCCCAAAACTGCTCACAATACTTCAAATGTGGTCTTGACCAGTGCCTTATAGATCCTCTGCATTACATCCCTACAACCGGTGGCATGAGGTCAGAGCCTTAGTGCTGGAGATGCCAGGTTGGGTCACATATCCTGCCAGAGGATTATGACAATACTTGAAGATAGCATTGTGGGCATTGTGGGCGTTCTGTGAGGTCAGACGTGCCTGTTCCAGGCTGTCCATGTCTCCAAAAACGGGGAACTTTGATGCGCTGCACATCATGGATTCGAGGCCAGACTTGTGACATTTCCTAAGTAGCCCTTTACTAAGGTGGGCAAGGGCTATACTGAGGCACAGGGATCATTGGAGATTTGTTGTCATTCATATGTCATTAAGGGCAGCACAGTGGAGCAACTTGTACATCCTGACCTCGGTTGGAATTTTTTCTTATTTTACCCGTTTTATCCGGGTACTCCGGTTTCCTCCCACATCCCAAGATATGTGGTTAATTAGCCTCTGGTGTTCAGGGAGTGAATGCAAAAATGGGATAACATAGATCTAGTGTGAATGGTCGGCTTGAGTTCGGTGAGCCTAAAGGGCCTGTCCCACTTGGCCGTCATTTACTCGACCTCCAAACATTTGGTCGTCGCGTTGTGACGCAAGGGTAGCGTGTGGGTAGCAGGGGACGGGCGCATGGAGAGGCGTGGAGTATGGAGTTGTGCGTGGTATCGCGCGGCGCTCCAGGATTTCGTGCTGCACGAAATCTTCGCGCGCCACCGGCGTGGCGTGTCGCTTACGCACGCGGACGTACTGCGGTCGCACGCTGGCATCCTGACTTCGTACTTGTAGTGCGTGGTGACGCATGATTACGTCACCGTGCGTAACCTTGCGCCGCCGCCCATACGCAGTCGGCCACAATGAGAAAATGCTTCCAGAGTAATGCCTTCAGAGTAACACCTTAATAAGTATTTTTGAAACATCCTTCAACCCCTGTCCCACGGTACGAGTTCATTCCAAGAGCTCTCCCGAGTTTGCCCTGATTCGAACTCGGAGATTTACGGTAATGGCCGCTCGCCGGTACTCGGGGCTCTCGTGGACATTTTTCAACATGTTGAAAAATCTTCACGAGTCTTCCCGTGCTTACATGCCGTTAGCGAGTCTTCCCGAGTACCTGCCGTTAGCGAGTCTTCCCAAGTACCTGCCGTTAGCGCTAAGAGACGTCCTCGAGCTCCGACGTACCCACTACGTTCATTCCCCGTGCTTACCACGAGTTTGATTTTTTTTTAAACTCGGGAGAGCTCTTGGAATGAACTCGTACCGTGGGACAGGGCTATTAGTTAAGGATGTTTCAAAAGTTAACATCCACGTAAGGATTGCAGATTTTATATCCTAAAAGAACACTAGTAACCAAATTAGTGTTTTTTTAAATAACCACCAACAATTTTACTAACACCATTTAAAAAAAAATGTGCAAACTAATTCTTAAGCTGGGTTCAAACCCTCAAACTGCTATAATGGAATACAATTTTGTGTTTGTTGGGAGTATTTCAGAAAGTTTAAAAGTAAATGAATTTTTCCAGCAAAGAATAATTTTATCAAAGTTTCACTTAACAAATGATGTCACTACGCTGACTAATTCTACTCGCAGAGCAGATAAAATATTTGAAGGCGCATGATGACGGGTGATGAAGCGCGCGGCCGTCGCGCCTCAGTCACTTCCGGCCGGTCGCGTAAATGACGGCCAAGTAGGACAGGTCCTTAAGGGCCAAGTGCCACGCTGTATCTCTAAACTAAACAAATGAATTAATAAGTTTATTGCCCAAGTATGTACACATACAAGGAATTTGCCTTGGTGCTCCGCTCGCAAGTAAAAACACGACATACAGTAACAATTAAGAATGATGACACAAAAAACATTAAACTTAAACTAAGCTAAACATAACTAACCTCAGTGAGAAGGTAGACAAAAATGCTGGAGAAACTCAGCGGGGGAGGCAGCATCTATGGAGCGAAGGAATAGGTGACGTTTCGGGTCGAGACCCTTCTTGGTTCTTGAGTCATGGCGAGTGATCTACTTTGACGAGAGCGTTGTGGTTGGGAGATAGTATTGTGCAAAGGGGCAGGTTGGTATAGGAACATTGTCTTTTGAGTGGGTAGTGAAGAAGATCAGAAACAGGCAGGTGGGACTAGTGTAGACGGGGCATGTTGGTCACCATGGGCAAGTTGGGCCGAAGGGCCTGTTTCCACCCTGTATGATGTGACTCTCTAATATCGATTCAGATTCATTGGGACACTCTTCTTCCAAGGTGAGGAAATGTGGCCATAAATTTGCAAATAAGTCCCTCTGCAGCATATTTTGTGGATTTTATCCGTTCCAGAGGCTTTGTTATTTTTCAACAACTTTCCAACCTTTTGTTAGAAAATGATAGTACAGGTTCCAAAATTGTGGCAAATTCATTGCTGCAGAATATACATAGAACACAGCCATCGTTTTCGCTGAGGGGGTCTTTGAACTGCTCCTTTCAGTAAGCACTGGTTGCCTCGTTAGCCTTAATGAGTTCCCCTTGTGACAACACATCCCCTTCAAGGTCTGTTCCGATCCAGGCCACAGGCAAATGAGTCACAGCTGGATTTGATTAATGATTATTGTGCCAATTATTCTGATGCTTGTCCTTGTAAACCCAGGAGCCCAGCCACAGGGGAAAGTGGTTGGGATGTTTCTAGATGCTCTTGTGAGGCAAGAGGCAAGAGGCAAGAGGCAAGAGGCAAGAGGCAAGAGGCAAGAGGCAAGAGGCAAGAGGCAAGAGGCAAGAGGCAAGAGGCAAGAGGCAAGAGGCAAGAGGCAAGAGGCAAGAGGCAAGAGGCAAGAGGCAAGAGGCAAGAGGCAAGAGGCAAGAGGCAAGAGGCAAGAGGCAAGAGGCAAGAGGCAAGAGGCAAGAGGCAAGAGGCAAGAGGCAAGAGGCAAGAGGCAAGAGGCAAGAGGCAAGAGGCAAGAGGCAAGAGGCAAGAGGCAAGAGGCAAGAGGCAAGAGGCAAGAGGCAAGAGGCACTTCCTTGACCTACATCTCTTTTTGATGTCTTGTTTTATTGTGTTAAGAATACGGAGTAAGCCATTTAGAACAGAGATGAGGAAGCACTTTTTCTCACAGAGAGTGGTGAGTCTGTGGAATTCTCTGCCTCCGAGGGCAGTGGGGGCCGGTTCTCTGGATGCTTTCAAGAGAGAGCTAGATAGGGCTCTTAAAAATAGCGGAGTCAGGGGATATGGGGAGAAGGCAGGAACGGGGTACTGATTGGGGATGATCAGCCATGATCACATTGAATGGCGGTGCTAGCTTGAAGGGCCAAATGGCCTGCTCCTGCACCTATTGTGTATTGTTTTCACACCTTGCTCTTCCATATCTCTGTCTCCCTCTCCCCTGACTCTCAGTCTGAAGAAGGGCCTTGACCCGAAACATCTCCCATTGAGATGTTGCCCCACCCACTGAGTTACTGCAGCATTTTGTGTCTATCTTTGATTTTTACCAGCATCTGCAGTTCTTTCTTACACAAAATGATCAAGTCCTGTTGGACTCGAGCTGGCTAACCCACAGTGGGTGGAAGGGAAATGCGGGTCAGGTCGGGGGCTTTTGAGGCAACAGCGAGCTTAATAAGAGGACAGAGCAGATGGCGGTGGAGAAAAAGTGAGTGGAGAGGAATACAAGAGATCGGCTATGTTTCTGAAGGTCAAACTGAACGACCGACTTATCCTGGGTGGCACGAATGACCTTTCTGTGTTTGGATTTTTGTGTGGAATATAATGCTCATTTAATAATTTATAACTCATTCTAAGGCATAAATATGAAAACCTTGATGATTGACTGAATGTAAATAGGGCTGTAACTAATAGTAACAATAATTTACTAAGGCGTACAGCTCCAATTTGCATGCAAATGATTCACTAGCTCATACTTAATTCAGTATGAAAATACCAACTCAGGAAAAAAAAAGAGAATAATAGCTACTTGGTTGCAGTGATAAAGAACAATTCTGATATCCATCGTATAATGAAATAGTTCACAGCCATAACAACAGGCCACATGTAATCTATCCTGCAGCTGATGTTTCTCCATCTGTTTAAATGTGGGATCTACATACAGTAATCTCCAAAACTAGTGGAGGAAAATTCAATCTCAGATTTAAAATTAACAATTGACCCAGCATTAATTGTCATTTATGGATACGTGCTCCAAATATTTAGTTGCGTTCACTTTTGTTTCGTTTTGAGATACAGCGCGGAAACAGGCCCTTCAGCCCACCGAGTCTGCGCCGACCAGCGATTAAAAACAAAACAAAAAACCCCATTTATTTTATTTTCTCCCCCTGCACATTAACACTATCCGACACGCACTTGGATCGATTTACATTTATACCGAGCCAATTAACCTACAAACCCGCACGTCTTTGGAGTGTGGGAGGAAACCCACGCGGGTCACGGTGGAGAACGTACAAAATTCCGTACAGACGGCACCCGTCATCGGGATCGAACCCCTGGCGGGTCTCTGGCAAACGCTTTAAGGCAGCAACTCTACCGCTGCACCACCATTGCCACCACCTTTTTATACACAAAATGGATGTATGGCACGAGCTGCCGGAGGAGGTAGCTGAATCAGGCACTATCGCAATGTTTAAGAAACATTGAGACAGGTACATGGACATGACGGGTTTGTAGGGATATTGTCCAAACGCGGGCAGTGGGACTGGTGCAGATGGGACATGTTGGTCGGCATGGACAAGATGGGCTGAAGGGCCTGTTTCTGTGCTGTGTGACTCTATGGAGTATGTTGGTCGGCATGGACAAGATGGGCCGAAGGGCCTGTTTCTGTACTGTGAATCTATGGGGTATGTTGGTCGGCATGGGAAAGTTGGGCCGAAGGGCCTGTTTCTGTGCTGTGTGATGCTATGGGGTATGTTGGTCGGCATGGACAAGATGGGCCGAAGGGCCTGTTTCTGTGCTGTGACTCTATGGAGCATGTTGGTCGGCATGGACAAGATGGGCCGAAGGGCCTGTTTCTGTGCTGTGACTCCATGGGGCATGTTGGTCGGCATGGACAAGATGGGCCGAAGGGCCTGTTTCTGTGCTGTTTGACTCTTTGACTCTACAACTCTGCGAGCAGACATGATTCCTAACTTCGCTCCAGCATGCCCTGGATTAGAACTTCCCCATTGGCCTTGGATCCAGAGATGCTTCCTGACCCGCTGTGTTGCTCCAGCAATGTGTCATAAGTGATAGGAGCAGAATTAGGCCCTTCGGCCCATCAAGTCTACTCCGCCATTCAATCACGGCCGATCTATCTCTCCCTCCTAACCCCATTCTCCTGCCTTCTCCCCGTAACCCCTGACACCCGTACTAATCAAAGGTCATTTTCTGTAGCAATAGTTCCTCAGTTGTAAAGGAGTTGATTGGTGCCTGGCTTTGCCGGTGGGTCCTGTTGTACTGGTAGTTAAGGGCCTGTCCCACTTGGCGATTTTTTTTCCGGCCACTGCCGGCGTCATATCAGGGTCGCCAAAAGATTTTGAACATTTCAAAACCCAGCGGCGACAAAAAAAATGTTGCGACACTTGAATAAAACACCGCACGTCAATATGTCATCACGCCGCGAATTTGTCGGTGACTTGATACGTCAGTCAATGATGCCCTGCAGTCGCCGAGAAAAATAGCCAAGTGGGACAGGCCCTATACTGTGACTCTCACTCCACCACTAATTGGCCCATATGACGACAGCTCCGTGGACAGCTGGTGACGTCCACAACCAGGCAGTAACAAATTGGCGTTGGCTATCGTGATCTTGCTCCATCTAGAAAACGCCAGCTACCAATGATCGTCAATCGCCACAGACATCTCGACAGATTGCAACTCCAAATCTACTCGCGATGATCCACTTAAAGTACGTGTGTTATCGCACAGCCGACCTGACGTTTCACAGCCGAAAAAACGACCCCGCTCACCCGACCTCTCTAGCTAACACTGTTCACCAGTGGATACAGTGGGCTTACACAGCTACACTATACATTGTCATATTCTGAGAGAACGGAGCAGCTGGGCTTGAACACTCTGGAGTTTAGAAGGATGAGAGGGGATCTCATTGAAACATATAAGATTGTGAAGGGCTTGGACACACTAGAGGCAGGAAACATGTTCCCGATGTTGGGGGAGTCCAGAACCAGGGGCCACAATTTAAGAATAAGGAGTAAGCCATTTAGAACGGAGACGAGGAAACACTTTTTCTCACAGTGAGTGGTGAGTCTGTGGAATTCTCTGCCTCAGAGGGCGATGGAGGCAGGTTCTCTGGATGCTTTCAAGAGAGAGCTAGATAGGGCTCTTAAAAATAGCAGAGTCAGGGGATATGGGGAGAAGGCAGGAACGGGGTACTGATTGGAGGAGGTCTTTTACATATCATTTTTTTTTCAAACTCTTCTAAACTCGCCAATTAGGTCGCCCAAGTGGGACAGCCCCTTAACTCCAGCATTTTGTGTCTATCTTCGGTGTAAACCAGCATCTGCAGTTCACATTTCAAAGTGGGTCAGGTTTGCAGGAGAACAGGTGAGGGAACATAACTTCTAACAGTCTGAGACATTCACATCACTGTTGAGGCTAGACAACTTTAAAAACACAAATGTTGAATATTTTACACTGAATTTAAATTCTACACCCACCTAACCTATCACCTGGAGACCGAGTGCAGGCATCTCAGTGAGCAGAACAGGTGTTGCATCTCCTGCGGTTTCATTGTTTTTTAACCCGTCTCTTCCTATCATCCTTGGATGGGCAGCACGGTGGCACAGCGGTAGAGTTGCTGCCCCACAGCGCCAGAGACTCTAGTTCGATCCTGACCGCGGGTGCTGTCTGTACGGAGTTTGTACGTTCTCCCCGTGACCTGCGCGGGTTTTCTCCGGGTGCTCCGGTTTCCTTCCACACTCCAAAGACGTGCAGGTTTGTAGGTTAATTGGCTTGGTGTAAATGTAAATTGTCCATAGTGCATAGGATAGGGCTAGTGTGCAGGGATCGCTGGTCGGCGCGGACTCGGTGGGCTGAAGGGCCTGTTTCCGTGCTGTATCTCTAAACTAAACTAATCTAGACTAAGCTGGCACTCCACTTTTCCCACCCAGTACCCTGTGTTCAGTACACATAATGTGGTCATATCTAGGCGTACAATACATTGCTGAGGCCACACTTGGAGCATTATGGAGACAAGATTATGCTAGAATCTTTAGCTAATCCCAGAGTTTAGTTTAGTTTAGAGAAACACTGAGTTCACACCGACCAGCGATCACCGCGCATTAACACTATCCTACACACACCAGGGACCATTGTTACATTTACCAAGCCCATAAACCTACAAACCTGGACGTCTTTGGAGTGTGGGAGGAAACCGAAGATCTTGGCGATAACCCACGCAGGTCACGGGGAGAACGTACAAATTCCGTTCCCGTGGTCGGGATCGAACCCCTATCTCAGGCGCTGTAAGGCAGCAACTCTACCGCTGCGCCACCGTGCCACCCGTATTCCGTTCTGGAGTATTGTGTTCAATTTTGCTACCGTAGATGACAAAGGGGCATAGATAGGGTGAGTGCACGCAGTCATTTACCCAGGGTAGGAGAATCAAGAATAGAGTGTATAGGTTTAAAGTGAGAAGGGAAAGATTTAATAATTTAGTATTCGTTAATTAGTTTATTGTCACGTGTACCGAGGTATAGTGAAAACATTTTGTTGCGTGCTAACCAGTCAGCGGAAAGACAATACATGATTACAATTGAGCCGTCCTCAGTGTACAGATACAGGATAAAGGGAATAGCGTTCTATAAAGTGATACAATAGACAATAGGTGCAGGAGTCGGCCATTTGGCCCTTCGAGCCAGCACCGCCATTCAATGTGATCATGGCTGATCATCCCCAATCAGTAAAGTCCAGTTAAGACTGAGGGTCTCCAGTGAGGCAGATAGTTGGTGGATAAGAGGAACCCAAAGGGTACATTTTGCACTTTCCACAGCCTGTTATCTTCCTCAACATTGGAATTGGACGATGACACAGACAGTGACGGTGAGGAGGAGAGGGGACTGGGGTCTGGCCCATCGTGCCCTCGAGTGTCGGCTGCGGGAGCCTCCCACCCTCCGGGGTACAAAGGTGGGCGGCCGAGGAGAGGGACGTGGTGTCCAATGAAGGACTTGGCTGGAGGCCCAGCGACAGCCTGGGGCTCGCCTGGATCGGGCACAGCTCATAAGAACTGCAGCGCGGACTGGTGATTGAAAATGGTGCCAAAACATGGCACCTTTTGCATCCGGGGTCAGTGGACAATTTGCGTACATTTTCATAATCGGGGATGTGCTTGGGTGTGGCAATACTGTGCTGGGCTGCGTGTAAGGAAATAATTCCACTGTGCGTTTGCACATGTGACAATAAAGGCACCATTGAACCATTGAACCGTTGAGTGAGGTTGTTGCTGTGATGTCACTCAACCAGCTGTTGTATCTCACTGCTCTACACCGACTCTCTGAGATTCTCGGCCCACCATGCAGCCAAGAGCACGCGAGGTTCTGAAGACGAGTCTCGACCCGAAATGTCGCCGTTGTCCATTTCCGTCATCGGTGTAGTTTGACCCGCCGAATTCCCCCAGCAGTTTGTGGGGTTTAATTTGGTAACTTGCTCCAGATTGCAGCATCTGCCGTCTCTCGTGTCTCAAACCCACCGAGGTGTTATTTACACTTCGACATCCTGACAGATGTGAGCGGAGCCAGACAAAGGGGCGTCTTGGGGCAGCGCGGATAAAACTCTCGGCAAGCTGTGTCCTGAGGAAGGAAGAAGAGGCAGGAATTGAGGAAGGACATTCTTGCTATTGAGAGAGTGCAGCGTAGGTTGACAAGGTTAATTCCCGGGATGGCGGGACTGTCATACGCTGAGAAAATGGAGCAGCTGGGCTTGTACACTGTGGAGTTTAGAAGGATGAGAGGGTATCTCATTGAAACATATAAGATTGTTAAGGGCTTGGACACGCTAGAGGCAGGAAACATGTTCCCGATGTTGGGGGAGACCAGAACCAGGGGCCACAGTTTAAGAATAAGGAGTAAGCCATTTAGAACGGAGATGAGGAAACCCTTTTTCTCACTGAGAGTGGTGAGTCTGTGGAATTCTCTGCCTTAGAGGGCGGCGGAGGCGGGTTCTCTGGATGCTTTCAAGAGGGAGCTAGATAGGGCTCTTAAAAATAGCGGAGTCAGGGGATATGGGGAGAAGGCAGGAACGGGATACTGATTGGGGATGATCAGCCATGATCACATTGAATGGCGGTGCTTGCTCGAAGGGCCGAATGGCCTACTCCTGCACCTATTGTCTATTGTCTATTAACTCCTGCACCTTCTGGGGAGGCATTCTATGGGACGGTCAAGATAGGCCAGAGTCAAGATAGGCCAGACTTTTTGTGGCGTTCAAGAGCCTGATGGTTTGTTGGGAAGAAGCTAATCTTAAAACTATTGACCATGGTTTTCAGACTGTAGACAAAAATGCCGGGGAAACTCAGCAGGTGAGGCAGCATCTATGGAGCGAAGGAAATAGGCAACCTTTTGGGCCAAAACCCTTCTGGAAATAGGCAACGTTTCGGGCCGAAACCCGGAAGGGTTTCGTCCCGAAACGTTGCCTATTTCCTTCGCTCCATAGATGCTGCCTCACCCGCTGAGTTTCTCCAGCATTTTTGTCCACCTTTGATTTTTCCAGCATCTGCAGTTCTTTCTCAAACATGGTTTTCAAGTTAATGGGCTTCTGAAAATTGTGTCCGATGCAAAAATGGGACAACATAGAATTAGTGTACATGTGATCAATGGTCAGCGTGGACTCAGTGGGCTGAAGGGTTTGTTTCCATGCTGTATAATAATAATAATACTAACGTTATCCGTAGAGCAATTTTCATACAATTGAATGCAACCCAAAGTGCTTTCCACATAGACACAGGTCGAAACAAAAATACAATTAAAAACAGTAAGTACATCGGCAGTTACTAGCATAAAAAGCACAGATTAATAAAAATATATAAAATATAAAATTGAGAGTGTAAAAGGACAAAGGGTTTTCGGCCCGAAACGTTGCCTATCTCCTTCGCTCCACAGATGCTGCCGCACCCGCTGAGTTTCTCCTGCATTTTTGTCTACCCTCGATTTTCCAGCATCTGCAGTTCCTTCTTTAACATAAAGTCAGTTAAAAAGCTTGATTAAAAAGATAGGTTTTTAGCTGCTGATTAAAAAATGTCAACTGAGTGGACGTATCTCGTAGCCCTGGGTGGGGTATTCCACAGCTTGGGGGTGTCATTGAAAAAGGCTGCTTCACCAATTTTCTTATTTCTGCGGCATTGAGTGGCTAACAGTCAGAAGAGCTGAGCGCTTGAGTGGGGGCGTAGGGAAGAAGGGACTCTGTAAAATATGCTGCTCCTAAGCCATCTAGGGCTCTAAACTAAACACAAAATATATATATATAGTATCTTAACTTGCCCATCTTCTGGAAGACCTAATATACTACATCCACTGTTTCGTTTAGTTTAGAGATACAGTGAGGAAACGGGCCCTTCGGCTCACCGAGTTTGCTCCGACCAGCAATCCCCGTACACTAGCACTATCCCACACACTAGGGATAATTTACTCCTTTACCCAAAGCCAATTAACCTACAACCCTGCACGTCTTTGGAGTGTGGGAGGAAACCAGAGCACCCGGAGAAAACCCACGCAGTCACAGGGAGAACGTACAAACTCCGTACAGGCAGCACCCGTAGTCAGGATCGAACCCGGGTCTCTGGCGTTGTGAGGCAGCAACTCTACCGCTGTGCCACTTATCACTGAACCAAACGTACGTAAAATCTAACTGTCGGGAGTAAGAGTTATTTTTCCCAAATGCATATATTGTGTTAACAGAACAGACTCAGATGAACGAGTAGGATTTTAAAATTGCCCGGAAACAAAATTTCATACGGATTAATAATATTATTTTCAATTCATGTGACGCCAGTTAACTTTCATGTTGCAAATTAAATAAATCTTTAAATTTGTGGAGGCAAAACATTTGCAAACTTTTCCTCTCAACACAAAGCATTTGGAAACAGGTAGCCAAAAAAAAATCTATATGTAAATATTGTTATCTTCTTTACTCTCCCTGTCAGCAAAACACATTCACATTCAAAAATAAAAATCCATTTGTGCAACTCCGTGGCTGGAGTCGGAGGCAGGCGAGAGTTCAAAGCCACTGAAATGATTTAAGATTCTGTTTGGACAACACTTCGAATGAAATTGCACCTCGATTCATTCTGCTCTCCTTAGTTCATTGAGGCGTGCAATTATCTGCATATAGCCAGAACCGTAAGGTCATAAGTGATAGGAGCAGAATGAGGCCAATCGGCCCATCAAGTCTACTCTGCCATGCAATCATGGCTGATTTATCTCTCCCTCCTAACCTCATTCTCCTGCCTTTTCCCCATAACCTCTGACACCCACACTAATCAAGAATCTATCTATCTCTGCCTTAAAAATATCTATTGACTTGGCCTCCACAGCCTTCTGTGGCAATGAATTCCACAGATTCACCACCCTCTGACCAAAGAAATTCCTCCTCATCTCCTTAAAGGAACGTCCTTTAATTCTGAGGCTGTGACCTCTGGTCCTAGACTCTCCCACTAGTGGAAACATCCTCTCCACATCCACTCTGTCCAAGCCTTTCGCTATTCTGCACGTTTCAATGAGGTCCCCCCCTCATTCTTTGAAATTCTCCCTAATGCACATGGAGGGGTTGAGAATGAGGGATAACATAGAACTAGTGTGAATGGGTGATCAACACAGGTTGTAGTCCTCTGTCATTAGCTCCTGTGAATCGTCCCTGGCGTGTAGGATGGAACTAGTTTGAGTTGAGTTTATTGTCACGTGTACCGAGGTGCAGTGTACAGTATGATCGCTGGTCGGCGGGGACTCGATGGGCCGAAGGGCCTGTTTTACCCTATCTCTAAAACTCGAACTAAAACGAAAACTTAAACTAAAAATAAAAAATGAAACTAATCAAAAAAATATTCAGATTCGGAGAGTCAAAGTGTGATACAGTGTGGAAACAGACCCTTCAGCCCAACTTGCCCACACTGGCCAACATGTCCCAACTAAGAGTCCCACCTGCCTGCGTTTGGTCCATATCCCTCCAAACCTGCCCTATCCTTGTACCTGTCTTACTGTCTCTTAAACGTTGGGATAGTCCCAGCCTCAACTACCTCCTCTGGCAGCTCGTTCCATACACCCACCGCCCTCTGTGTGAGGTAGACAAAAGTACTGGAGAAACTCAGCGGGTGCAGCAGCATCTAAGGAGCGAAGGACTTTTGTCTACCTTCGATTTTCCAGCATCTGCAGTTCCTTCTTAAACCCTCTGTGAGAAAGTTACCCCTCAGATTCCTATTAAATCTTTTCCCCTTCACCTTAAACCTAAAGTCCCTGGTCCTCGATTCACCTACTCTGGGCAAGAGACTCTGTGCATCTACCCGATCTATTCCTCTCATGATTTTATGCACTGCAGGGATTTTGATTTTTGTTTCTCAAGCTTCGTCGAGTGGTCGGCGTAGACTCGGTGGGCCGAAGGGCCTGTTCCCGTACTGTATCTCTAATCTAAACTATACTAAACGCTCTGTATTGTTCCCACATTCATGGGCTGGCAAATACTGCACAGACACACAGCTGCAAGATTATCGTAACACATGGATCCTTTTTGGCTGTTAGCAAATATTTTCTCTGCATTTTTTTTTTCCCCTTCCATTAAGATAAATTATGGCCCATGAAACTAATCTTAGGGACCTAACTCATTACTTGCCACAGAAACGGGCTTGTGTCTGACTGTAACCCATCGATTCACGACATATCCAATTATCTGCACTGATCACGGGAATACAACTAATAATTCACTGCGAGGCCTCGCTAATCTCTGGAGCTTTGCCATGGAGGAAACACGGAAAATGATAATCTCTTCTGTTGCTTGGGGGCGGCACCAGAGGCGCAGCGGGTAGAACTGCTGCTTCACAGCGCCAGGAACCCAGGTCCATTCTGACCTTGGGTGCAGTCTATGTTGTAGAGTCATAGAGTATGGAAACTGGCCCGTTTCTGGGACTGAAGTAGGATCCCAACCCGAAACATTGATTGCTGTTCATGTCTAAGGCGGATTGCCGTGCTATATTGTAATGAGAAGGACCTGCAGAGGCTGGTTTTCACACCAAAGATAGACTCAAAGTGCTGGAGTAACTCGGCGGGTCAGGCAGCATCTACGGAGAAAATGGACAGGTGATGTTTCGGGTCGAGACCCTTGTTGGGCCAAATGGCCAGTTTCAACGCGGAATGACTCTATGAGTCTAGGACGCAGAGGATGTTTGCAATCTGGAACACCCACCCGAGAAGGTGTTGGAGGCATCAACTCTCAACATTTGAGAAGCTTTTGGTGACTAATTTGAATCACCAGGATGTTGAGAGCCACAGTACAAGCATTGGGGATTAACATTGTTAGATATTTGATGGTCTGTATGTACATGATGGGCCGAATGGCCTGCTTCTCTGCTGCAACTCTAAAAGATGGAAAAATAATTTGATGTTAGATGTTCGGGCGGCACGGTGGCGCAGCTGTAGAGCTACTGTCTTAGAGCGCAAGCGACCCGGGTTCGACCCTGACCACGGGCGCTGTCTGTGCGGAGTCTGTACGTTCTCCCCGTGACCTGCGTGGGTTTTCTCCAGGATCTCCAGTTTCCTCCCACACTCTAAAGATGTACAGGTTTGTAGGTTAATTGGCTTGCTATAATTGTAAATTGTCCCTAGTGCGTGTAGGATAGGGTGCGGGGTGCGGGGTGATCGCTAGTCGGTGCGGGCTCGCTTGGGTTTACAAGAATGTGGGGGGGACCTCATTGAAACGTGCAGAATAATGAAAGGCTTGGACAGAGTGGATGTGGAGAGGATGTTTCCACTAGTGGGAGAGTCTAGGACCAGAGGGCACAGCCTCAGATTTAAAGGGCGTTCCTTTGGGAAGGAGATGAGGAGAAATTTCTTTAGTCAGAGGGTGGTGAATCTGTGGAATTCATTGCCACAGAAGTCTGTGGAGGCCGTCAGTGGATATTTTTAAGGCAGAGATAGATAGGTTCTTGATTAGTACGGGTGTCAGAGGTTATGGGGAGAAGGCAGGAGAATGGAGTTAGGAGGGAGATATAGATCAGCCATGATTGAATGACGGAGTAGACTTGATGGGCCGAATGGCCTAATTCTATCCCTATCACTTTTGCCCGTATGACCTTATGGCTCGGTGGGCCGAAGGGCCTGTTTCCGCACTGTATCTCTAAACTAAACTGAACATTTGAACTGCAAAGGTATTGTGAGCCACAGTACGAGTGAAGGGGATTAATAGTGTCAGCTGTACTTGATAGTCCGTATGGACATGGTGGGCCGAATGGCCTGTTTCTGTGCTGCGACTCTGGAATAATTTGAAGTTGGAGAAAATAATTCGTGTCTCCCCATTCTCAGACACAGGATCAAAAGTGAGTTCTCACTTCCATTAAAAAAAACAGGGACTTTGGGCTCCATTCGCAGCTGCTAATTTAGCAGGATTGTTCACAACTAACAAAGGAAAAAAAAATCTCTTACCTGCGCTTCAAAATTTCAGATGCTTTGGAGAGCACTGGAGATTTTGACAGGTAATTTTAAGAATCATGCACAGATATTCTTACAATAGAATTGTAAAGAAAGGGCTACTGATTCATAATCTGCGGAGGGGAATATTAGTAATATTAGTTTCACATCGACTCAGTCACACAGCAAGAGCTGGGTCGGACCTGAAACGTCACCCATCCCTTCTCTCCAGAGACGCTGCCTGTCCCGCTGAGTTACTCCAGCATTTTCTGTCTATCTTCGGTGTAAACCAGCATCTGCAGTTCCCTTCCAACAGACAACCGAATGTTATTCCATAGAGTCAGTCGTATATCCTGGAAACAGGCCCTTCGGCCCATCTTGCCCACAC